>CACVBS010000112.1:3797-18957 GCA_902728275.1 Cyclocybe aegerita | reverse complement strand
AATCGCGTTGCGGGGCGCGAGGTCTTGGTGGGTGAAAACAAGGTCGTAGCTGTCATCGAAATCTGCGCCGGATCTTCCAGATTCCTTGTGCTTGTGATTAAGCCAGGCGACCAGAGCTGGGTGAGAGTCGAACGGGCCTGTGTCGTAGGACGTGAACCAGGGTCCACGACAGCGAGAGTTGTCCAGGGGCCCGGGCTTCAAAGACGGGCATTTGAGATCGCGCAATTGCTGCATGTAGAGTGCCAGCTGGGAAAGCACGGATGAACGCGAGAAGTCGTGCAGGCCATCCCAGACCTTGTCCAAGCACTGTCCTGGGATGTAGTCCATCACTATGTACGTGATCTTCTCGTGGCGGAAGACAAGATGGACGGCCGGGACGGAAATACGAGTGTTTTCCCTCACGAAAATCATGCTGGCTGCTTCGACCGGACGTAAGCACGCTCCATACTTTACTGCGAGGTTGTTTCCTATCTTCACCACAATTGAGCCAATTCGGTGGATTACAGTGCCCATATGGAGTAAGGAGAGCACTCCAAGTCCGTCGAGGAGGGTGTTTTCTGATTTATACAATGTATCAATGGATACCTTCTCTTCCTTCGGCTGGAGCCTGGCATTGATAATCAACAACAGCAATAGCAAAGTGAATAGGACGGGCGGAATATACCTCATGAGCATATCCCTCTCGGAATACTGTAGACCTCTTAATATTGCATCTCTGTATCAAATAGATTTTTTCTTACCTCTATGACATCTTCTGCGCTGAGATTCAGCGGAGAGACGAGCAAAGAGTCAGTCGTAACCACAAGAGGCATCTCAAAACTCGTCGAGTTCGCTCGAACACTGCGATGCGACTGGAGAAGTGAAGCCAACGTGGCAGGATCTGATTCTAGGACTATGTGGGAGTGGTGGCAGTGTGATGATTGAATGATTGGTAGAGTTCCATGGTCGAGAACGCATATTGTGCCACCGTGCTGAGTGGTAGTCAGAGGTGAGAACATATAGATCAATAGGGAGAGGCCATACAGCGAAAGTATTCCATAGCATGTCATTGACTATCAGACATGGGGACTGTGGCTTCATCCAAACGCAACTAGTTCTCGTGACCTTGAAGCAACCGAAGGTCGTCCGTAAAAGTTCCGTTGACTGGGCGTGCGTGATTTGAACAGCAGAGAGGTGAGATTTGCCTGCTCGAAAGAAAACGTAGGCCCTATTTCCAGGTTCTACAGTGGGAAAGGCCGTGAGGGGTTTGTCGTGGACGTCATCCAAAGTGTTCTTGCGAAGCGATGACCGAGGGTCGATGATACGAAAACCGTTGTCGAGAAGCGTCGTTGCTTTCCTTGTTCCAACAACGACAGGAGAACGGGCCTCCCCAAGAGCCAATAAAATGTACATATTGTCCAAATCATGTGAGTTGGTAATGGTATAGGCTGCCCCGATGAGAAGAACAGCAAGCATTGAGACCGCAACCTGCAGTACGGAGGTTGCAACAATTGGAACGATGTGGCACGGTCTAACACCAGAGTGTTGCAGCCTGATACCCAAGTGATAGGCGGCGGCATAGAGCGCTTCATAAGTCATATCTGTCGTGGTTTCTCCTGAACAACAGAATGCAACGGACAGTGGAGTAGACTTGACGGTGTTGACCAACGAATGGTGCAAAATATTTGAATATGGAGGAAAGTCCAAGAGGTCAGGAACCTTTCGAGAGAAACGCTCAAGATCGCTGAAGAGCTGCTTTTCAGCGGAGCTGATGAGCAAATTTTCAGAGGCTTCGTATTCAACTGCATCTGCGGGGAAAGGAGTACGAGGTGAGCTTATGTGTCTCGCGCGGGAGGAAATGACGCCACTCACTATCTAGGACGCCATTGAAGGCAGGTTTTCCAGGGCAGATTTTGTCGAGCGCACGATGGACATGGATCAAAAACCAACCGACTTCGGATCGCTGTACAGCCAAAATATCGTAGAAGGCGGTAATGCTGCAAATACCCGAGGCACATTGATAGGACAAGAGAAGAGGAACCCCCATGGACGCTGCCAATCTGCAGAGCTCCTCAGCGGGGTAGTTGTTGGTCAACACCACAGCAGCCCTGGCGGCGGGTGTGCTACACTCAGCTGGCTGAGGCGTATCGATATCCAATAATCCGGACGATGGGAATGTAACTGAAACGGCGCCAGCGGAACGAAGCAGAAGGAAGGAGACTCTCTTCGACGCACCGTGCACGCAAAGCGCAAGACCGATAGAGGAAAGGGTCATGATGGGGGTAATCTGGGCCGAGAGTTGGAGGGTTTGGCGTTGCCATCGAGGATGGTCATGTCGGGGAGGTGGCTGCCAGAAGGCCAAAGGGCAAGGAAACCGTGACGCCGAGGATTCCATAGGCAGGGTTTGCTGCGAAGTGACGATTTGCCGACAAGTTTGTCGTTATTTGCATCTATGACATTCCGTTTGACACTCGCCCGAAATCCGTCATCTTCACTGGCGTCCTTGAAGCTCGACAAGAATTTTGTGATCGCTAGTGGAGATGAGGCACACCTCCAGGCACCTCCTCTCAGTTGCACTAGAAGAGCCCCTTATTCTCGCCCGTCGACTATTATTTACATTCTTTCATCCTCGAAATTGGCCACCCCACGAGCTTTCGAGGAGAATCGATCAAGCCGGGTGTGGCAGTTCTATCATTATCGGAGAGAAAAGTGGGCTCAATCCTCGATCCATGTCTTCCTTTCTGATGAAGGGAAAAAAGAGCATTGAAAGCAGTTCCGAACGCCATCGGCCAGATTTACTCTGATTACACAGAATGTAGACGACCTGAGCGTCGAAGCCTTTCGGAAAGCCCGTCCTTCTCTCGAACTTGAGATCTTCGAAATGCACGAACGCCTGTTTGACACGGTCTGCACCGTATGTGGGGACCGGGAGCACAACTGCACCAGCCCAATCTGCCCCGCACTGCAAGGAACCATTTCGACCAGGGCTCAAAAGAGACATCCCGCTGGAAGACCCGCCCCGCTGCCGAAAATGTGATGGCCTCCTCCGTCCCGGCGTAGTTTGGTTTGACGAGATCCCTCATCACCTCCCGGAAATCTGCTGAGAATCGTCGACGACGCTGATCTCGCGCTCATCGTTGGGACTTCGTCCACGGTGGGTTCAGGGTATGTATATACTTATGGCTTGAAACTTCTTTCGGATAGGTGTACCCGGCGGCTGGATACGCATACGAGATTTCGAAACGTAGGGGCACAGTCGCCGCGTTCAACGTCCAGCATACCGAGGGCGACGAATACGCTGATTTCTTGTTCTTAGGTCCTTGCGAAGAGATCCTGCCTCGCGTCCTCTTCGGAGTCAGCGAACCCCATGCTAATGCCACTGGATGAAGATAAAATGATGATTCCGTTACTCTGGTCCTTCCAACAACCAAGGCGGTAAATCAAAATCAAGCATTTCGGGATGGCCACTCCTGCAAATGTACCACCGTTCTCCTTCCAAATCACAAGTTGAAGTTCACCATCATCCGGAGCTTCCCAACTTCTCTTCAGTACACATGGTTAGATTAAACAATCGAATAGAAACGCCAACGTTGCGCCTCCAAGTGAGAAATCGTAATAAAACAGACACATCCTTTCGCGCTGTGTCATAAAGCTCTCCTTGTATCCTCAGATTTTAGATATTCAACCCGCGGAGTGTTGAAAAAAGAGCTGGGAACTGCAGGCCAGTGCGACTGAATTTCGTGAAAACGTCACGGAATGTTGCTGTCCCTGTCAGGAGGATTTGCAGGGAAAGAGCAGGGAAACTGGACAAGCTGGGCGCTGTAATAATCAAAGATAACACACCGAACATCTGTGGGGTTAACTCGCAGAGGATGTCGTCCTCGAGAACGATCTCGGCGTAGAGCATTGGTTTACAGGGTTCGCTGAGGGGTATTCCAACCTGAAAGACGAGTCGCAGAAATGCGTCCTTTTCTCCCAGCGCTAACGTAAGAGTCTGTTCGGATCGCATATTCATATTGCAGATCTACCTACTAAAACCAATGTTTTTCAGTCTGACGGGATTTCTTCGACGTGTCCTTCGGGCACATTTCTCGGCGCTTATGCAAAATCATTGAACCTAACCGCTTGCGGACACGCTTTCTCAACTCCCACCCCCGACTCAATCGATCACTCGTTTCAGTTGCCATTATTTCGATAATCGTGTTCCCGGGAGTTCCCTCAGCTGTTGCCATGACTGGCGTGGATTCACACCATCCCATACACCGACCTACACCCTCTGTCAGAATGCCAGGGCTGCCTGTGACTCATGCTCGACGCGCCACCCTAGCCAAATTAGGATCTCCAGCGTAGCCGCCTTATCTTCCTTATTCTTTTACCTTGATTTCGAGGGAGCTACTTCGGACTTGCTCTAAAATCCTTCGTTCTGGTCGATTATATCGTATCTCAGAGGCGCCGGTATTTCTTTGTTCACATCCTTCGCCCTGTCGCGACTGTCACCTCGTTAAGCGCTAAAATATCGTCCGGCTCCACCTTTCCTTGCCCAATCTAGACTACTACAACGAGGCCCCAGGAGAAGTTTACAATCCTATAGCGCTAGCTAGCGGCATATTACGTCCTCGTCCCATTTGAGCACCGCCGTTGGCACATCACCATGTACGATGGAAAAACATTTCTGGGGTAGATGTAAATTCATCACTGAACATTAAGTCCAATAAATACATTCTCATTTTCCTTGCTCTTCTGCGCGTTTTCCTGCGGATCAATCCAGTCACCATACCCTGTTCCCTTCAACCTTGAATCTCGGCACTTAGTAAGGAGACCCCAAAAAGTGAGGCGCACCTCTTGGGACGAGATTTACGATTATTATGAGCATTTATACATATAATTTATACGAATAAATTGTTTATATGCCTAGATTTCCTCGGGGTGCCCCTCTGCGCGTTGAGAGTGGGTGGGGAACGACAAGGCTGGTCGCCATCAGATGGTCCGGGCCGGCCGCATATGCGGTTCTCGTCCGCTGTACTAAGCTGACCTGGAACTTGAATCACCCCCTTCCAGCGGGATATGTTCTTCTTTGTTCCAATCTCGTCTCTTCTGCTTGGCGAAATCTTCCGCAAACATCTCCCTGATAGGAAACAAAAACAATGCCCCAGTCGCTAGCCACTCTGGCAACACCAACAGCACATAAAACGCGACTTTCGTCTTGATTGCAAATGGAGGGAACGAATGATGAATCGTCGACATGCGATATGAGGCCGTCACGAGAAGACACCCGGCCAGAAATACGAGCAAAGCGGTTGCTCGGTTAGGGAGGTTCTTGTGGACATGGGCGATGAGAGTGACGAAAATAATGGAGAGGACAATTGCTAAGCACATTCCGCCATTGACATTACGCAGCTTGTGTAGGTATTCGGCTTTTTCTGGGTCGGATACTGCGCCGCTAGTTCTGGCACCAGAAACGATGGCAAGTATGAATGTGGCCTGGATAGGTGTAAGTATGCCCATGGATCTGAGGGTTAGGGTACGAGGCTTACCCAAAGTGAAAGCCTGAGTATTCGAATCGCTCGCTGGGTCCATAAGCCTTCATTAGGATTGGCATGCGTTCGTGTGATGTGGTATTCGAACAACGCCACGATGGGGTCGCATATAATCGCGAATCCAGCTATTAGAAATATTTGAATGACAATGAAAACGGCAAGTGAGTCGCTAGGGTATTATGAGGTTTTGAAAAAGCATCTGGCAGTGGCACTTACTTTCCAGTCGCCTGCACAGCTCTCAAGATGAACGTCACTATCCGAACGGGAATAAATATGGCCGGCCCGATGAGCAGAGTGGAGCGGGACGCCTTATTCGCCAGTCGAAGTGTCGCATGAGGGATTAGGCAGGCGTATGCTATCGTGAATATAATGCACCTATATCGACGGTCAACGGTTGGGATGCAAACAACCTGGGAACACTCACGGAGCTAAATCCTGAGCCTGGGTAGGGACCCCGCCCGTACCAAGAACGCCATCCAAAGCCTCAGATGCCATCGAATATGCCTAACCTTGTAAAGGGTCTGTGCATCTTATAGTTGCAAAAACACAGCCCCACCAAGCAGGCAGGCAGTCGTGCGGTTTCTGAGTTGCGCAGTAGGAAGTACTTGGCATCAGTGGAAGGACTACTAAACAACGTGAGGGTCTTGGACAACTTCGCTTTTGTTGTTGACTCGTGCTCGACACCGATTTTTTTCCCAAAGTCACCATCGAGCCGCAGCTGCAGCCATAGTGTATCAACAATTCATTGCAAGAACCGTGCGCCCCGATACAGTTCTCGTCCCGATGCTTGACAGCGAGTTGCTGCTCTACCTCAGGTCCGATAGAGTTAAAGCAATCTAACACACTTCCGGAGGCGCTTGTGGCCGATCTGGAACATATGGACTCTTGTCCTTTTTCACTTTCTTTCAAGTTTCGCCGACACCACCGGTCCCCAAGTAGTCATCCCTTATCTTGGAAGCTGCCCGCTTCTTATGAGATCATCTACTTCATTCGGAAAGATCTCTCTCAAGGCCTCTTGGCCTAGTCAATCACCAGCGGGAGTTCCTGGTTTGCGAAACGTGACACACTCAACTCCGAGCAAGACTCTAACTTCATCTCGCTTTCGATATGAATCTAGTGTTTCAAAAACCATGCTTACACTTCCTGTCTTCCTAGAAAGCACCGTCGAGCTTCAAGGGAGGCTTGTGCTGGAGCTTGCTTTCACTGCGTATGTCAATGTTGGCATTGCCTAGCAGCTCTCCAACCTCTCCACCTCCCCATAGTATGCGCCTCATCCTGCACAACACTAAGTGCGTTAGTGCATCCTGGAGTGTTAACGTCGCGAATTAGGAGTGTCGCAGTCCGACTCGCAGATACGGTTCCGCGCGATCATTGAAGGAACATGTTCTTCGAGGAGCATTTCATAGCTAAGGCAGTTGGTTAATTGAGTGAACAGGCAAGCTATCCAGCACCGCATTGCATGTCCTTCGTCGTCCAGGAACAACACGAGGCGTGGCGCGTTTACCGAATTAGTCGAATTGCTTCCGGACCTTCGCCGCGCCACACCGCCTCATCGGCCTCGGCCATCAAATGGTGCCGAGATTCACACTACCGAGCACCCCGAAACTGTGCTGCAGACCCAGATTCTGGATTCGAATAATCCCTGGACATCATGATTCTCCCGTAAGTATAATATCATTGCACCAATGAACGCTGGCTGATTAATCGATTGTTGTCCATGTCGATGCTTGCTGCGGCGCAGGTTTGACTCCTTCACTAACAGACAGCTGCCACTGTTCAGCATCTCTAGGAGAGAACTCGGAAATAGTCTCAAAGGTGCCGACCACTGCGGATGACCTTCAGTCTCTTCGATCCTCTGTAGAACAATCACCACCACAATGGCTGTGAAAGAGCTCTTGGTTTCCTTCCTCGCGACTGCAGTCGCATACATTGTATTCAAGATCTTCCGGTTTCTCTACGCAGAATGGACCTCGCCTCTTCATGCCCTTTCCGGTCCTCCAAACAAGAGTCTAATCTACGGCAATATAAAGGAGCTATCAGACTCTGTGAGTAAACTCATAGCGCATTTCAGATTCAAACTAAGTCAAAATATATGTTCAGGAAGAGCTATATGAAAGGTGGACCAAGAAGTACGGTGCTACCTTCAAGTTCAAGGCGTTCTTGGGAGTGAGTTTCTTCATATGGTGTGCTCGCTTCGGAGTGAGTTACTCACTTGTGGTATAGGTGAACCGTCTATACACCACAGACCCGAAAGCGCTCAGTCACATTCTCATGAACAGCATGATCTACCAGAAGCCGGAGCCTGCGCGTTATCACCTCAGCTGGCTTTTGGGAAACGGTATTTTGGTTGTTGAAGGCGAGAAGCATAGGCAGCAGGTATGTTCCATTGTCCTCTCGTTGTTATCGGCACCAGACATACTGAATTTCTTTCCAGAGGAGGATTATGGTACGCCTCAGGGTCTTCGTCGATAGACATGCTCATTGCAGGTCGCTTCTAGAATCCCGCGTTTGGACCTGCGCAGACAAGAGAACTGACCGAGATATTCATCGAGAAGTCTATCGAATTGCGAGACATATGGCTGACAGAAAGTCAGAAGGATGAAAATAATAGAATTGATGTGCTCTCGTGGTTGAGTAGGATGACTCTGGACGTGATTGGGCTCGCAGGTATGGAGTCTTCACTCCCACTTGCAAGCATTCTGAAACTCACGCATAAGACTAGGCTTCAACTACAAGTTTAACGCCCTCGCCGCTAGTGACTCCGAGAAGAATGAGCTCAATCAAGCGTTTTCACTCCTCTTCAGGTCTCGCAGCAGGATGAATCTTCGGACTATGCTCGACACCATGGTTCCGTGGTTAAGACCAATCATTAAACACATTGTATGTCCCCTCCTCTTTCCTTCTTTCTCGTCAATTTTTACACGACCGGGACCTACAGCCCGACGAACTGGATGCCGAACACAAGATCGCGAGCGAAACCATGGCGCGCATCGGAGCTGAGCTATTGCAAGAAAGCAAGGCCGGCGTCTATATGGAGAATGGGAAAGTCGTAACGTCATGGAAGAGGGATTTGCTTTCGTTGTTGGTTAGGGCAAATATGGCGACAGACGTACCTGCAAGCCAAAGAATGACAGACGACGAAGTTCTGTCTCGTAGGCGTCGTTCCTTATATCTTTAGTCGTGTTTGACGCGATTCCTCCAGAGGTGCCTACCTTCCTGGTTGCTGGACACGAAACGACGAGGTACGCATTCACACCTAACGATGTCCTGTGGAATTCGGTTTTTATAGTTGGTGTAGTACCGCGACGACCTGGGCGCTCTACGCCCTCTCTCTTTGCCCTGACGTTCAAAACAGGCTGCGAGAGGAGCTCCTCGCCGTGGGGACCGACAACCCGACGATGGACGAGCTCAACGCTCTTCCCTATCTCGACATGGTTGTTCGAGAGACGCTGCGTCTCCACGCTCCCGTTCCAGCCACAATCCGGGTCGCGGTTGAGGACGACGTGATCCCGCTTAGCATCCCAGTCACAGCGAGGGACGGAAGTGTTCTGCGAGAGATACGAGTGCGGAAAGGCCAGACAATGGACATTCCCATCTTGGTAATGAATACAGTGAAGTCGATCTGGGGCGAGGACGCAAAGGAGTTCAAGTATGTTCTCGTAGAGGATTGTTCGGGAGATCACTAACTAAGTGTTTTTTAAGGCCTGAGAGGTGGGAAAAGGTTCCTGACGCAGCCGCAGCAATTCCTGGGGTGTGGGGCAACATGCTCACTTTCCTCGGTGGTCCTCGGGCGTGCATTGGTTACCGGTTCTCTCTGGTCGAGTACGTGTCCCCGTATGTTCGTATTCTCCCCACCACTGAATTCGCTGTTTGTAGGACAAAAGCGCTCTTGTTCACGCTTGTGAGGGCATTCGTGTTTGAATTGGCTGTACCCGCGGAAGATATCGGGAAGAAGTCGGACGTCGTTCAACGCCCTGCGCTCAAATCGGATCCTGAGGCAGGCAACCAGATGCCTTTGAGACTGACGCCCGTCATACGGAACTGAGTGCTAAGAATACCACTGCAGCACGATATTTATCCTGTATGAACGACATTTCACAATTTTGTAGTAGTACCTCAGAGACCGTGTATGACGATGGCAAGGGTTATGAACTCACAGACTGATTTATTTGGCCTATACCAGTATGTTTCGAGCGTGACATTTTTCGCGTCGTGCACGGCTAAGTTTACGGTGTTCCTAAACCGCAAGCCTGCCCCTTTCGTCTCAGCCTCACTCAAAGCTTGATGGAGGGGGGTCCGAGTGGTCAGGTGCCTCATCGGGCCGGCCTTGCCCACGACGCACAACCTTAGCGCTCGACGTCGCCGACGTCGTGCACAAGGGTAATACAAGGGTAATAGACCATTAGCACATGTTTTCGGTAATTACAATGCTATATATGTTTTATTACATGTGCCAATGAGCTGTTCCGCGGGCTTGAGGACGTGCTATACGCACCGTCCGTTTTTTTTGGTATACTGGGGAGCAAACAACCTTTTTTTCAGTTTCTTCGGCCGCTCACATCCATCAGGCGATCGGCTTGGTGGAGTGGTAAAATGGATATGAAATATCCAACAAGTGACTCTGAGGTGCGAGAATGAGTTCCGCCATTGTGTGGCTCTATAATATTACTTACACGTGTATAATCTGAAGGGGAAGGTGATGGTGTGAGATGTGGTGAAACGGCAAAGGATAATGGATAAACACGGCCAGCAACGGATAATTCAGACGACTCGGAGGCCATTGTGCCTCTCAACAAGAATCAGAGCAAGAATGAAAGACAAGAGACAAGACTGACACTGAGGGAAGCCAATTCATTTTTTTCGGGTGACCCGTAATTTCAGTTCAAACAAGGGTATCTTGAGTCAGGAGGAATCCTGCAATTAAGTCCCCTGATTCAGGGATTTTTCAGTTAAATCAGTTGCACGAATACCCCTCATTGGGGGGCAAATGTGTCCGTTGGCGCAGGCTATTCTCCTGCCTCTGTGACGCAGCTGTTTCGAGGGAGTTATCAGGACAGCCATTTGGTCTGTCGAGATTCAGGGCAGATCCAGTTGGTTTTCAAGTTTCAAACACATGATATTAGTATCTACTTGTATCTACTACATGAACGATAAGATATGTCATAGGGGGTGAGGGTAATGGCACCGCCCACACTTGTCGGGGTGTGCTTGCCTACTTGTGTTATGGCCGCGATCCTCTGTGCTGTGCATACATGAACAGGTCAGCCAATCCACAACATATTGAAACCGATTTTGACAGACCATCAGCTATTGGCACTGTCTCTTGCTCTCGTACTCTCGCCGCCACCCTCCTCACCCTCCCTGACACCCAACCGCTCACAAAGTGTTAGGTCAGTTGTCATCACCCCATGTCCAGCAGGTTAGAAACATTGTCAGAGGTATAAACCATGGGAGGCAGCAATGGACTGACATACCTGCAACGGCCGTCACTTACGGCGTGGGTCTACGTCGTCTTGCGCGTTATTTTTGGATGTAGCGGCCAGTCCCTTTGGTCCATGTTGCTATCATCTGACAAGCGCCTGTTGCATTATGCCAATGATCAGGGAATTCTCTTGAGCTGGAAGCATTGATCATTGTCTAGAAAATCAGGAGTGTAAGTCTCAACCCCTCAAGCACGAGATATGTAGGTTACCGCTCATCTTCGAGACACTCCTCGCACCCGCGGCGCTCTCCCTGCTCCTTTGCCGTTGCTCCGCCTCCTTGCTGCTCCTTTCCCTCAGCCGCACAGCTGGCTCCAAGTTGATTAGCACCTGTGCATCCTTTCTGCACATTGTCGCACGGCGACGGCTCAGTGCCATCTTCCTGTACTCAACCGACATCAGAAGCATGGATGTAATTAAGTACTTTGATGAGTACCTGCTCGTCCCAGCACCCGGCATCACTGTGTATAAGTACAAATGACCAGATGAGGGGCCTCGGTAACGTACCGCCGTAGCTTGATGTATAGCGTGGGCGGTTTGGAAGAATACCGAGTCAGCATTGAGCATCGCAGCAAGCTGGTGGTTGTGCTCACTCCTGGAGATGCCAGTGCCACCAGGACTGATCCTGGTTGGCAGGAGGGAGGTTCTGGAAGTCAGAATCGTGCTGGCTTGGTGGTCGCCAATGTACGCCGCGATCGTGGAGGCGTCAGTGAAGAAGCGAGAGGCAAAAGAAGGCCGGTACCCACAGAGCTGCCGAAGTTTTGGTGTTGGAGAACGCCGCTCCCTTCCTGCATTCGCAGCTGGTGCGCCCCGACATCCAGAAAAGGGGACGCGGTGTGGGGATTAGTGGGGGACGCGGTTGTCGGTGTCGATATCGGTGACGTTCGTAGGGGAGGCAGATAGGGGCATGGGTGAGTGAAAGCAGAGCACAGATGCAAACTCGAAGGCAGACACACCTTCAGCCTTCTGTGCAGTTCTCATAAGTACATACAGAGCCAGTGCACCACCCATCCACAGCCGCCAGCAGTTCTCTACAATCCAGCGAGGGTGGGTGGGTTTGTTTGAGATACGCGGCAGGAAGACGGCTCCTAGTCGACTTGTCTTTGGTGTGTTTGTCTTCATTGTGTTCATGCTGTGACTGGTACATTGGACACAGATAAAATGCATATACTCGAGAAATAAGCACTTACATCCCGACTGATATTGAGTGACCATCAGCTGCGATAAGATGATCAAAGTAAGATCGGAACAGATATCCCACTCATATGGGTGGTTTTTGACATGTAGAGGCCCACGTGAAGGTGTAAAGTGAGATCGGGTCAGGTGGTTGGGGGTGGTAGCAACGAAGAGGTTCAATGTTGAAGTTGAAGGTCAAGGTGAACACTGAACGCGTCAGCGACGATGGATGGATGCTGTCACGTGGGCATTCAATATTTGGCATCACCGTGTTTGTTCCAATAGGTGACCAAACAAATTGAGGAAAGAAACCTCAATTTGTTTGGTTGCCTATTGAAACAAACACAGCGATGCCAAACAAAGGGATGTCAACGTTCTCGTGTCCAACTCCAACCCAACTCCAACTGTTGCAAGTTCCGTTGCAATTCTGTCAGAGATATTATAAATTATTAACTTCACCTCTATTCTAACAGAGAACGCTATCTCAAGGCCTCATTTTTCAATATTGGTGATTCCACGGATCGAGAAACTGCAGGCTCGGCTGTCAAAATCAAGACTGGCTATCATGGACATAAATATAAGTAGGGACAAGGATCTGTAGGCTACAACATAGCGGTCATTGAGGCATGAGGTACTAGTACTGTCACATCAAAGCAATTAGTATGTTGAATTTTTGTTGCCCCTCCATTGTGCCGAGCGACTTCCGGCAGGATTGAGGGCTGACTTTTTGATGTCCAACTGGCGCAACTCAAATAACTCCCAAGTATATAACGGCCCACCATGGACAAAAATAGGGCTTACCATGTAAATACCACCCCCTGCAATGAATATGTCACCCAAAAGTCCCAGATCGTCGGCGTTCGTTGACGATCGTCAACTTTCGTCAATGTTTGTCAACAATCTCCAACTTTTGTTGACGTTCTTTGACTTTTGTCAAAGATTTCCACTGAAATATCCCAATCTTCAACATTTGGCACAGATCAATATGGTAGGTTTCTTCAACTTTCTGTTACCATTTTCACTGTGAGCCTCTCATTCTTTCTTTGACATCCAGCCAGAATCTTCAAGAATCTTTATATTTTTCTTCAGGAATGTGTTGGACCCCAGGACTTTGCGAGGGGCTTGGCACACTCAACTCATGTGCCAGGCCTATGCCGGCTGCTCTGCTTGCATGCTGACTAACAGTCGGGCTGTGGGGACCCACCAGTCTTAGTCAGCGGGGAAGAAATGCCTTGCTGACTAAGATTGGCAGGGTCCCATGGCGCACTGACTAAGTTGTTGCTCCTGCCCTTCTCATTACTGTTGTGGACAGCAAGCTTGCTGTTCACACCATTTCCGGTCCATTTCCCTCCATTTTTTTTGCTAGTATCAATGTATGTAGTTATTAATGAAGTTATGTAACATATATACTGTTGTAAACCCCCATAAGCTGTATAAAATGTGAAAACAATAATATGAATAACAGTCCCTCATCCATACCCAGCCCTAGGCATATTCCCCAGCCCAGGAAGCATCTGGAGTATTTAATATAGACATATGTATGAGTGGGAAGGCCACCATCCAGGTTATGGGAGTGGCAGGATATACAGTATCATGGTGATTAATGTACCTCTCCTCCTACCCCTCTTCCACACACCAATAATGCAACTATTACTATGGTTAGTAGCTCAATTTAATGGTACTACAATAGCGCATTTTTAGGGCCCTCTATTCGAGCCATTTGTGGTTTGAAGGGAGAGGGTATGACCCATGACCCTCAACAGTAGATATTTTATTAAAGAACCATACATGCATTTATGGCCAATTTGACTTGGTAGATACTTAATAGTATTATGCTTTAGTATATATATGTATTTAAATATGGAGTGCCGCACATGTGGGCAAAGATATGAGGAGGGGGAGGAGGAGCACATACCTCATCAGTCACTATGTCCTCCTGTCATGAATAGTGCATATCACATGCTCTAGGTAGACTCTATGGGTGTGCAATATGTATACCTTGATATTTTAGTAGTCACGGTTAGAGAATAGATGCTTGGGTGAGATGGTATTAAAGCAAGGAGGATATCTGCATAAAAAGCATGAAAATCGTCCACTGTCACATAAATACATCAAGTAAAAATAATATATATACCTAGGCATATACTCATACATTCTAAGAGCCAGCTGAAAAAGAGTTTATGAAATTAGAGCAAGATTGAGGTGAGATATGGATGAGACAGTGAATTTTGAAGGGCAGAAACTTGGTCACTACATGTGACTATAATTTGCAGCTTACTATCTACCCTTCTTTGGGAGTTCCTTTGCCATATCTCACCTCAATCTTGCTCTAATTTCGTAAACTCTTTTTCAGCTGGCTCTTAGAATGTATGAGTATATGCCTAGGTATATATATTATTTTTACTTGATGTATTTATGTGACAGTGGACGATTTTCATGCTTTTTATGCAGATATCCTCCTTGCTTTAATACCATCTCACCCAAGCATCTATTCTCTAACCGTGACTACTAAAATATCAAGGTATACATATTGCACACCCATAGAGTCTACCTAGAGCATGTGATATGCACTATTCATGACAGGAGGACATAGTGACTGATGAGGTATGTGCTCCTCCTCCCCCTCCTCATATCTTTGCCCACATGTGCGGCGCTCCATATTTAAATACATATATATACTAAAGCATAATACTATTAAGTATCTACCAAGTCAAATTGGCCATAAATGCATGTATGGTTCTTTAATAAAATATCTACTGTTGAGGGTCATGGGTCATACCCTCTCCCTTCAAACCACAAATGGCTCGAATAGAGGGCCCTAAAAATGCGCTATTGTAGTACCATTAAATTGAGCTACTAACCATAGTAATAGTTGCATTATTGGTGTGTGGAAGAGGGGTAGGAGGAGAGGTACATTAATCACCATGATACTGTATATCCTGCCACTCCCATAACCTGGATGGTGGCCTTCCCACTCATACATGTGTC
>CACVBS010000111.1:19703-54561 GCA_902728275.1 Cyclocybe aegerita | reverse complement strand
ATTGGTCGTGGAGAGTCGATCTGAGGACATCCTCGGGTGCGTCAACGAAAGGCGATGTTGCAATGTTGCGAGCCTTTGCGATGACCGACTCCGTCGCGCTGTTGTGCACGATCGACGAAAGGGCTAAGTGAAACAAGACTTAGCCTGGAAATGAGAGATAAATCGATTTAAAAACTCACTATTTGCAACAGTAGTCGAGTCAGGATAAGTTGGGGCATCAATTCGAGGGCGTTTCGCGTCGAGTTGAGCTGCCTTACGATATGCTGCACTGTTAGTGTTGATCCCGGGAACGTCAGCGAAGGGGAGCTGAGTCGTCTCGGCATGACGGTTGAAAGTCTTTGATTCGACCTATGGGTGCTGTCAGATAATGAAGATGCTAGGAGATGAATGACTCACAGCTACTGGAAGAGAGTTGCGACGCTTCCGAGGATTGGCAGGTGCAGCTTCAGTCGCAGCCGGTGCAGGAGTCTCACCAGAGTCGTCGACGTTCATCTTTGAAAAACGAGCAGTTAGAAGAATGAGTTTAAGCTCTATGAAATAAAGAAGGTCATACTGCTGTGTCATCTGGACCAGTGGCAGACCTACTCTCCAGAACTTCTGCCTCAGAATCGTCAGGCTCAATGACAATCGGAGCAGACTTAATCTTCGACTTGGAAGATTTCGTACGTGACTAGAATATAGGTTAGGGGACTAAGAAAACGTCTCCACATAAGAAGAATAATGACTCACTGCTTGAGACTTGGATGAACGAGCCTTTTCGGATGGACGAGCTTCCTGAGCGCTTCGGCGCTCGAGCACATTGCGAAGGAAGCTGCGAATAGCTCGGTACTTCGCCGGAAATGTGTACTTTCCGTCGGAAGCCTCTTCATGAGTCTCATATGCTTGTCGAAGCTTGAACAATGGTTCGTGCGCGGTGATATCACCAGCAGGAACCTTGTCAGCTTCAATCTGAGCAATGACCTTGGACTGGAAGAGTTTAAATGAGGATCTGATAGAAAATTTGATAGAAATGATTCGTACTGCGACATCAGAGGTTGCCTCGAGCATAACCTCAATGACACTATGGTCAGAAGACCTCAAGACCTTCTCCAGGATTGTGAGCTTATCACACAAGCCGGAATGGAGGGCCTTGAACGCAGTAGACCAAGCAGGAGTACGCGGCATTGAAAGAGAAGAAGAAATATGCGATAAGGTGTGTTGAAAATGCGAGGCGAGTGTGTGCGATGTTGGTTTGAAAGGGATCCAGCGCACCACACAGATTTTATACGAGAGCTATGGAATTCTGGAGAAAAGAATAGAAAACCGGATAAAAATTAAAGTCGCCTGGAGGCGCACTTAGAGAATGGCGCGAGCGCGCCGCACTTGGACACCGCTGTCGCTCAACCAAGAGACTCCGAGCGTACCAAGGGATGGAAATTTTTCAATGACATCATAAATCCACTAGAATGACGACGAGACCCGCCAAGTCGCCTTTGACGGAGAGCTGATAGAGAAGCACATACTTTGAGCATTGACTCAGTCCCACCGTGGTCGACTGAGGACAGTCGTCTTTCAGTGGGGGGGAGATGATACGGCGACTTCTTTTTTGGTAATGAAACGTCATGAATTCGATAGTTTGACTTGCCATGAGAGAGACGCGACCGAGTGTGGTCGTGAGAGAGTGGTGGCAGTGCAGACTTGGGCGCATCCCATGGCACAGCCCCTAGGCCGAGTGATGGTCGCATGACCAATGTCCACAGGCGCCTAGACATGCCTGCACGCCACTTTCACGCGATCACCAGTAGCGAATTGACCAATAGAATGGTCAGAGATAATTTTTGATACTAACGGATGAGTAAGAACGATCTTAGCCCTGGTGACATTGCGTCATTCAGCTGCGCGGGAATATTCTGGAACCAGGCAAACACACCTTTTATGGAATTCGGGGCGCATGGCGCCTCTGAAAACTGCGTACGTGTCCGTGCCCAATCCTTCCCATTGGCTGGACAAGCTCAAGGAATAATCACGAGCGCATACAAGGCTGAGTAAGCCTTCGGAATACAACCGACCCGGAATTCCGAGGGGAAGGATATAAAAGACTCACCCAGAGGAGGTAGAAAGGCAAGTAGCCCACGTCCCATCATCGGGAAAGACCACAGGATCGCACCGCACACGCAGCGCATCGTCCCAAGGTCTAGGTTGCTTCTAACGAGGGTTCGGGGGTTTAATAAATCATTTAAAACACGATTGCGATATTTGATAGAGTCCGCGATAAGTGATAGAGTCTGCGACGAAGACAAACGATAGATAGACTTCCTAGGCGTCTGGAAGGAAGACCACCAGTCGTCTAAGTCGTCTGAGAGCTCCTGAGCGGAAGGAAGACCACCGTTCGGAAGCTTTGAGAGAATTTGAGCTTAGGGAAGGAAGACCACCCTAAGTTAAGAGAATTAGTGTCCGGGGACAGGAAGACCATCCCTTGACATTCATAGACGAGATTTGGGAGGTGGAAGACCGCTCCCTTCGATAGAGACGACCTGAGAGAGACGGAAGACCGCTCTCTTTGAAGATTTCTTTTTATTTCTTTTTTCTATCTACACAACGAAATCTATTTCTATTCTGATCAAGATCTTTCGTGCCCCTCGAATTTGCGTGATTGTTTGGGTGTGATTTGAGGTTTAGCCTTTCCACTCGAGCGAGCACATCAGTCCCATACTTAATGACATTGCCATTCAAGTGAACTCCTATCTCGATTCGTCCGAGGCTCCACGAGAGGTATGAACAAGAATTCACTTTGATTGCTTGTACTAGTAGAACTACGTAACTGTAGATGTTCGTTAGCTCGAGCTTCCCCACCGAGATTTTGGACGAGACGTACATATAAACTAGCATTCCCTTAGCGCGAAAGTGTCTCGTTTCTACAAGGAGGACCATCTCTGACAGAGAAAGAGCGAAGAGCGAAGAGCGAAGAGCAACGGTGGTGTTGTTGAAGTGGACAAGCGGAAACGGAGGGAGGACTCGGAGCATCGCCGATCGGAGTTTGAACGAGTTTTACCGGCAATCGACGGACCGAGTCACACTGCCTCCCACCTGCAGCCTCTTCGAGAAACACCAGTAGCTCCTGGTTGAGCCTCCGAGAACGACAACATTACAACTGTCTAGGCTCCACGACATTGACTACCACAGGCGACGTCGTAGTACCACGGATCCCTTCATCAGCTACGAGAATGTTGACACCGTCCCGCTTCAACGTGAGCTCCCATACGACTATGTGTACCCCACGTTCTGTGTTGGGACGATGGGTAGACGGGTGGTTAAAGACCTGCCGGTATGTTTGATTTCCTCTCGGTCAAGATGAAGGACTAGCTCACGGTCAACCTGTGTAGACCCCGTTCTCGACGTACATAACAATCGGACCTCCCCGTGCCTTCTGGCAAGGCTCCTTGTTCTTCTTCGCCGTTCGGATCCCAAATCCAGCTCGTAACTGTCTTGGGATCCGACGTTTGCCCTGCGGAACACGTTCAAGATTTAACGTCCAAGTGTCTGCCTACGATAACGACCTTCCTAATTTGACTGCCACACCTTCAACCGACGCCAAATCTTCAGCACGCGCCATTATCGCAGCACCGGGGTTATCGATCCAATGGACGTCTCGTCGGCCTTGAGGGCCTCTGTGTGTGTTTATATCCTCGTCCTATCGATAGAGGTACTGTTCTCAAATTTGCGACTTCCAAATCCCGTCTTAACCCGCGGTTCAAGATAGAATGCATCAAGACTCTGCACCTTATTTTATTCACTGACCCGTCCCCGCACAGGCAACATATGAGGAGTGTACTCGCGTTATAACACAAAAAGTGCTTGGGACGCGGCGGAGGACTCGGCGAGGGAAGTGACAAAGAACTAGTGACGTTAGGAGGAAGAGGTGGAGGTGGGAGAACGAGATCAAGGTACCTCAGCTTGGAAGACCCGCCCATTGCACCGAGGGTCGCCATCGCCGGACGTGGCTTTGTCCCCCTTTCTCTTCTTCCAGACGTTGTCAGTGGTGGAAAGTTCATGACTCTGAGACACCTTTCACTCATACGCCCATGATTGACGGGTGCTGAGCTCGCGAACGTACCAGCGAACTCGGAGCCTCGGCTCTATCCAACGAAAGCCATTCTCGGGCCCTGGATCGGCGAAATATCTAGTTTCATTTCTATCGCAGAAGATGTTTCGCCAGATATCCACGATCGGCAATTAATATTGATTCCTCAAATGTCCCAGCATCTCCATACAGATAACCCAACCCAACCTCCTTGCATATCCCGATTGCGGCGACACCTCTTGACCCTTCGAGTCAGAAGATCCACCACTACCTCTCATCTCAATCCAACAACGCAATTTCGACCCGCTTCTTCTGCCTTGTCGCAGGCAGACAACGGAACCGAGAAGACGGGTATTGACCCTTGCCCGATTGGCAGTATCCACAGTGCTCAATCTGCTGGTCGGTAACTCGGTTTGTTGCAGAGGGGAGCGGCAAAGGGAGTCCTAGTGGTCGGGCGAAGAAGAAGCTGCTCTCTGCGATTCCTCGCCCACCTGACGAACAAAGAGCAACTGCTGGACGTTTAGATGGAGACTTCCGTTACAATTTGGCTGTTACGGGTGGCTGATGTTCGATGATACGAGCGCAGGTGTATACACGCTGTATTTTTTTCCGCAACATGGTTCGTCGACGACCAAGAGCCTTCCTCCGGCACAGGACAGTCGGGCACCCACTCATTTCATCTACCGTCTCACCTGGCTGGCCATGGTTATGCGGATCCCCGACTTGACCTAAGTTCGTCACCTCAGGACCCGATTATGTTATTGACGCACCGGAGCCTCTGGCAATACTGCTTTTGTCAGGTAAGGACTCCACTATATACACGATGGCAAAACTTAATATCGTATGTTCAAGGAATTGGCACGTTCTGAGTCGTGTTCTCGGTGTGGTAATAAGCACACTCAAAACGATCTGATTTCGGCAGTAGGGAAACAGAAAATAGAAAGATAGACTCGAAAATCAGAGTGAACTACTAGTTTTTCAAGTAAGTAATAACCGGGATGGACTGCGTCTGCAATAATAAACTACACCTCAGCGCATCGGCCTCAACGAGCTCATGACATTCTGCACCAGAGCCCTATACACAGGGTGGTCATCCGGGAGTTCCATGGTTGCCTCGACCAGTTGTGTCTCCTCGAGATTCCTTTTCAGCGTGAGAGCCTCCCACCCAGCCGCCTTCTTCATGAATTTTGCCCTGAGCGTTCCGCACCGCTTGACCTCCTCACAGAGCCTCGGGTCGTATTCCTCCGCCACGGCTTTGTCATTCGCAACCTCAGCCTCGTCTTCTTCCCCCGGCATCGCTACGTGCAACTTTGCGCTGCACCCGATGATCCCATCTCTCCGTCCGGGCAGGAAAAGGACGAACCAGACATGGTACAGGTACTTCATGTAGAAGCGCGGAGCGACTTGAAGGGCGTGACCATTAGCCCGAGTATTGGCCTCGGCGGCGAGCCCGAACTCGCTGATGTCGAGAAGGAGCGTGCAGAGCTCGGGTGGCATGTAGCCGAAGAACTTGGATTCGTCGAACATCTTCGCCAGGTCGTCAATGGTCGCCGGGAGAGGGCGTTTTTTTTTGTCTGGGTCAGACCAGTCGGTGCACCAGCTTTCGAAGAAGAACTTTCTGGATGCCTCGGGGATTTTGGCCCAGTCGATGGGGACGGTGGCGCAAGAGGCCGGTACAAGGCGGAGAAAGCTTGGATTGCCCATGATCTTTCAGTGAAAGACGTTCGAAGTGTGGAATGTCTCAGAGGCACTCAGAGAACGACTGACGGAGCGCAGACGAAAACGGCGAGGTATAAGTAGGCCAAGACGAGTCATGTGAAGATAAAGCACACATGACTCGCGATCATCATGCCGCGATGCGACGATAATCTGAGCCGACGCTGAGCCGAAGTCGACGGAGGAGGAGGAGCCAGCGCAGAGGGTTGTATACGGATCAACCTCGTAGATATCGTGTCAACATTCCAGGCTTCGTTTAATGCTGAGCTGTAAGCCACAAACTCTACACAACGGCACATCGCCATTAGCAATCTCTTCGTTGAGAAATCGTGCAACTCACCGAAGACGAGGGGCAAACGATGGGGTTCCCAACGACGTCTATATGTCTGCAATGCCGCTCCTTCTGCCGCCGTCCATCATAACTCCGCACCCTCTTACAAACGTATATTTGCAGTTCCTTGAGCCGGATACGAAAACAGCCAAAGACAGCTATTGGCCTGAGTCCCCAAGTTCGCTGACGATGGGGGGTTCGCCAGTTACACCATCATCGCGTCACCCTGCTCTCCTCCCCTGAATAATGACGGCTTACATCCTTTAGATGCTTCGTTTGTGCATTGACCGAGACCAGCGAGACCAGCTTGACGGAGGCACCAGGCCAGCGAAGTTGACGGAGAGCAATCATTCCATCCCCCCTACCGTTATGTGAGCTCGGCTCCTTGAGGCTTTCGCCCCTGAAGAAGGCAAAAAGGTTGATGGTAGTGGACGACGCGCGGGTGAGGGTGTGGGGGCATGGAGTGAAGAGACGCTTTAGAGGCCTCGAGGAGGTCCTGGTCGAGGCGATTTGACGGTTTTGGTTCGTGTCCTCATGGGGAGGAGAGAGGGCATGCATGAGAGGCCGCTCCGCGGATCTGATCTTGTTGGTTCCAGGAGGCGGCTTGAGCACGATCCAAGCGACTCGGGGACTTGAGGACTGCCCGTGAGTAGAGAAACGACTGTGCACAGCATTAGTCGAATGAGATTCGAACGAGAGCAGTTCGCGTTGAAGGGAGGATCGGGAAAGAGATTCTCACGCGTCAGACTCCGTCTCTACGCCAAGTTCTTGGTCGATATCTGTGTGGAACGAAGGAGGCGTGAATCTTCGATCCTTTGAAGTGATATTGAGCCGACTTGGCAGTCCAGCGTGGTCGTAGTAATGGACGACTCGACCGAGAGATATCGGGCGAGTGATTCATGCTCGACGGAGAAGGTGCAGAGAGCTAGATGTGTGGCAGGTGGGCTGTGACAGAGGGGTCGGGTGCCGCCAGTACGCGGAGGGCACTGGAGAGGCTTTTTTTTGCGTGTCGAACCCGGAGGTCGTTCTGTACATGGAGGAGAGCCCCAGGAAATAGCGTAGTGGTATATCAAAAATCTCGACAAGGTCTTGAGGGGGGGTCACTCCGCCACGAGAAACGAGAGAGGGGTGGATTAGTCTGATGATTTTCCGATCGCGTCCTCGCAAAATGTCTTGAGAACGTTGATGTGCCTACAGCGGGGTGATCGTGTGGATAAGGAAAAGGAGAAACACACACCCAAACACCGTAACGAGCGGCTCTGAGGTGCGAGGACAGTTCCGTGGTTGTGCGGCTCTAACCAGTGGGCGCGCGCGACTCGAAGACGGATGGCGAATGCGGGCGCTAAGCGTGGGAACGGGACGAATGAGGCAACGGCGCCTCCGGAATACGAGTGAGAGAGCGAGGAACGAGGGAGGTGAGAGACGGAAAAACGAACTAAATTCTCTATATTGTGTGAGTGTGTAGACATGGATTATATCTATGAAGAAAGAAGAGCCCGGCAAGGAAGATATCCGAGCCGTGGGTGAAGGAAGAAAGAAAAACAGAAAATTTTAGATAAGAATGAAACAGGAATGGAATAGGGGAGAGGCGGCGAGGCGGCAACTGCGTTGATGGGGGAAAAGGCTACCTAACAAGGAAAGGGAGGCGCGCCGAGCGTCTCGGTGAAACGGGAAAGAGAGGAAAAGAGGCGGTGCCAGTCACGAGACGGATGCTTTTGCTGACTGAGGATCTCCGGGTGTGTCGAGGAACCATATGGCTCTATGGGAAAGGCATCGGGGATCGAGGGAATGGCGGGAATGCAATGACGAAGGTCGAAAAAAGGGATTTACCGGGGTCAGGGAGCGGTCCAGTTCATCAACGTGCTGTTCGGCTGAACTCCTGGACGCTGTGAGGGCGGCGGCGAGGGGTGAACAAAGAATGTCGCAGTCGTGGTGTAAGGCCAAAAGATCGCGAACGGTCGTAGATTTGAGTTGCTCGATCAATACCACCATCCAGACATCTTCCTTGCCTCCTCCTCGAAAACGACGAGCAAGATCTTGGAAACGCCGACTCTGAGCGTCGAGGCCGACCGGCGAGTCCAGCTTGATCGAGGTGGCAGCATCAAAGAAGAGGCATCGGTTGCCTTCACGGGAGAGACACTGGGAAGAACTCCAGAGAGTCGAACTCATAATGACGAGAGGAGGGATGGATTAATGGATGGTCGAGAGTCGGATATGCCACTGCGGCCCTGGGCCGAGGGTTGGGAACATGGGCCAGGATGAAGGCGGAGCGAGGCAGGACAGCCGACGCCCAGCGCGTGAAGCGGAGAGGTTGTTTATGGGCGTGACGATGTGCAGAGGGAGTTGTGGAAGGTTCGGAGGGGCAGGACGGCATGCGAGAGGTACTCCGAGTCCGACAGAATCCTAGAGAGTGTGACGGAACCAGCAGAGGCAGGGTAGGATATTGGTTTGTGTCATGATCGCGGACGGGGTGTATGAGAGGTATTCAGATCGTGTTGTTTGCGGGAGGCCGCTTGAGGAGCAATATCCTGGATCGAGGACTTGAACGTTTGAACGCTGGGCGTAGAGTAAGTAGAGGAAGGCGGGGACTATGCATCAAGGAGAGTGCCGCGTGTCTGTTGGCTACCGTTGTACGTATGCCCAAGATGAGGTGGATCGCGGAATGGTGGTTTCGGAGGACGGAGTGCAGAGAGGAAGGAGTGACCTCAATTGACGAGGGGATGTCGGCCAAAATGGGCCGGCATGTAGAGCACCGGGCCGGAACAAGCCGGTCGTCTCCTACAGAACGCTTGAGACAGCTCGAGCCCAACTCGGATGAGCAGTCACCGAAGGAGAGGGGCTGGCACTAGCTTTCCATTTTCCATATGATGACGGAATGAAGTAAAAGGTGTTCGTGCAAGAGATGTAATTGCGACTCTCTACTAAAATGATATGATGTATATGAGTGTCGGGTGACCACATAGGTATGTACTATTTCTATCCACAGAAGATAGAGATAACGCAAGCCACAGTGCTGCTCTGCTCTACAATACTAGCCTCCTGTAGTCGGTTGTCGGTTCAATGGCCCTCGCCGGCGATCCTCGCGCTTGTGAGTGCGTGGGCGCTGGCGGCAAACCCAGTCTCCTCCTCCTCCTAAATCTGCTCGGAGTCTGGGGTTCTTCCTTTTCAGACTCTGAGCATCGACTTCTGGAGGGCTCGTGAACGGTTCGAATTCGGGTTCGGGGTTCTGACAGGGCTCCAGGTCCTTGTGACTTGACTTGCGAGCGGGAGGCGAGAGGACCTGGGTGACAGGTGAGCCGCAGCGCTTGAGCCACCGTCCTCGTCCAATCAGTGGAAGAGGGAAGCGGTGGCATTGATTGTTGGAAGTGAGGTGGTGATAGGACAAGGTTTATACTACCAGGGCCTGGAGCTCGAGCGCTTAAGCCGCGGGTCCTAGGGCCAATGCCAGCACCACACCTAGTACACGAGGGCTGCTTTTCCGGTCCGTACGCCCTAGACGCCATCACCATCGACGCAGGTGAAGCCGATTTCTCAAGCGCTCTTGGGACCTCTAGGGGGACTTCGTGGGCCTCAGCCACCGGCTCAATGCATCTTGTTCAGGGGCTGCTTCCGCCATCGACACCATTGGCCATTTTCGTGCAAATCACAGCGAATCCTGATGGTCAGACGTCAGTCAACCCGATTAAACATGTGAGTATGTATCACCGACATACGTACCACGATCGCATCATTTAGCTCCTCATTCTCGATGCTGAGAAAGCTCGAACCAGCCGGGCGTTAGCTTGTTCCGGGTTTCCGGACCGACGGGTCGCGACGCAGACGGCGCGGGGGCACAGCAATCTCGGAAGCAGGACAGGAGGAGGAGGGAAGGGAGGAGGATGGTGGTCTTTTGGAACCATAGTTCGGAGTTGAAACGTTGAAGGTTGAGTGGAAGAGTAGGTGTGTCTCAAGTTGGAGATAGAAGGGGTGGGTCTGTTAGAGCGACACCCCCTCGTCTGAGAGCCGCCTTTTATGCCTCCCAACACCTCTGTGGCCCACTGTGGTTCAGCACGGCCACCTCTGGGCCATACACCAAGAGCCTTCGATTATCCGTTTCTGGAAGATAACCTCGGTGGCCCGTCTGCCGTTGCGACATTGGTGGGTGGGTGGGGGCAAGCACTCGTACAGAGTCGGAGTTGACTCGGTGTTGCCTAAACAGGATAGCAACAGTGTGCGCCACACAACTTGCAACTGAACTGATCGTCCTCTAGCGATGTTCGATGAACGCGCTGGTCCATACGTGGCCCCGGGCCCTGCCCAGCGTCGAAGTCTATTGTCAGGTATTACTTACCAGTCTCTTTCTCCCCTTCATGGGAGCTAGATGGTTGGTGATTGCGGTCCGCTCGTCCCGCTCGTCCCACGCGATCATTGATCCTCGCCGCCTCCCTTGACAGCCCCAGTGTTGTCTCACAAATTCACACTTATGTAACATATTCTCCATGTACCCTTACCTCTCTCTCTACTCGTTGTAACATTTACCCTGCAGTTTTAGGGGTTCCCTTACATAAGTTGTAAGGCTTGAGAACAAAATACCTGCTCTCTCTCGCGTGCTGAGGGACTGACGTACAAATATACAGCCTAAATGTGATCTCACTAGTGTAAGTTATATATTTAAATGCATAACAGACCTTAGTGGTTGATCCCCCGGCTTCTGATCAGTCTCTTATTGACCGTGAAGTGTCAAGGTCTAAACAGCCAGTCAGACTTTAGATACAACTTCAATTATTACACACCATTTTCTCTTTCAAAAAATGAGAAAAGCTATAGAAGGGACATTATCAATGTATTCTAATAACTCTAAACCATTCAGATGGGTAGAGGGCTTTGTACTCTCGAGGAAATTCGGCCTTGAGGGCGGTGCCAAGTAGAATGTGGCTGTGCTGAGCTGGGCGTCTATGTTCGCAATCCCGTTTAACTTGCCGTCACATCCTCTGGGATAACTTTTGAGTGCTCTAATGTATTTAATGCATCATGAAGAGTCTATAAGCAAAAATTGGTATAATACCGGTTGCCCATTCGCCTTGTGGGAGCCAAATTAGAAAGGCCTATCATCCCTGGTTGTTCCTCTTCCCCGACTGGGCTTTGATGGGACGAAGGGTCAGTAGAACTGTGAAAAATAAATAAGAGGAGAACTGGAGAGATGAGGCGACATACCTTGTATATGATGTCCATTTTTCAGTTCCCGACGTCACGATATGCTAAAATCTTTCCTAGGAGAGTGTTAGAGGCGTGAAAACCTATATGAACGTCCGATCGCGAGTTACTAAACGAAACCAAATACTACCTTGAGTTGCACCTACTCAAGCCCAAGCTCCTGACAACCCACAACGGCGACCAATGTCCTGTTTATCAGCCATGCATTGAAGCGTGAGCGTGCGTGCCCGTTCATAGCTCTGCAAGTGCAAAACATCGACTTGCGTGTCTCGCAGAACGACTTATGAGTATTTCTCGAGCTGTTTCTTTGTGCTTCTTGCGGGAAAGGTATGAAACTTGTCTATTTATTCGTCTAGCCATTCACACACGACGTTTGCTTGTTCATTATGTAATTTACACGAGAGGTTTGCCTGAGCTCCGCACGGCGCTTGGGAAGAAAAGTAATTTCTCATTGTCTTTTCCTTAGGGTCGTTCGCTCTCTGCTCGGCAATGTGAATTTTAAAAAACAGTCTTTGATTCTACCTCCAATTTCACTCGAGGCCGCTCGCCTTCGCCCCTCTGTCGCACGAGGCGCTCCGTCGGGCCAAGCGACTTGCGGCGGGTTCAAGGTTTAAACGTTTACTTTTTGCCCAGCTGCCGTGAACCCAATCGCGACAGGTAAAACGGAGGGAAAAGGTCGACCCCGACAACTTTAAAAGGTGTCAGGGGGATAAACTTCTTCGTTTTGTTATGCGCAGAAGAAGTTCGCAGACGATGGTGGATTTCGAGCTGCTTGAGCTAACCCCTTCGCCCCGTCTTTGTCTCTGAAACACCATTTTGGGTATCGGAACTCAGGGCGACAGTGAGCGGTGAGCGTGGCGGTAGCTCCTTTAAATGAGTTGTGGGTTGTGGTGCAGTAGGGCGGACCTCAAAGGAAGGGAAAGAAGTTTGGGCAGTCGGGTTCATGAGATCCCGCACATGCCACAGAAGGGTCAGACGTAACTACTAAGCATAGTGCAACCGCGACGCTTCATGGACCTCGACAAGGTTAGAGCTAGAGAGGGTGCTAGAGGGTGGATCCGAGAGAGATGAGTGACATGGACTGTGGTGAGGCGTCCGAAGTTGAAGACGGTCATGAGGGCGACGTGGCGCCGTCGAACTTTCGGGCCGGAGGCCATGCACCCTTCGCGTGAGACCGTTGAGACCGTGAGCCAAAGCGATTCCAGTGAATCCAACTTTAAAATACATCAGATTCTCCCGACTGTCAACGGGAATTTGATGAATTCGCTGATAGAATTGGAACGCAAATCAGCTCGGGTGCGATGGGTATAGATAAGGGACATGTGAGGATTTCCCGCCAGTTTCACCTCACTGCGACTCCTCCGGAACACCCAGCACTCCCGTCCCTCATTTTCTGTTCTTTTCTATGACATCACGGCTAGTCGTAGTTGACGATGCCGACCCAAGGATCCAGTACGATCCAGGATGGACCGCCCACTCAAATGTTCAGGACAACCCGGGAAACGGGGGTCCACCCTTCCAAGGGACAGAGCACACGGCAGACAGAAATGCGACTGCATCGTTCACATTTACAGGTGAGTTTTTCTGTGCTATCGCCAACTTCGACCAAAATCACCAAACCATCACCTACTTGCTGTGTCAGGAACAATGGTCCGGGTCGAAGGCAAGTTGGACGCAGGTGAAGTCAATGGCCGGCGGGATCCCGATATCGAGTGTTCCATCGACGGAAAATCCATCGTAGGAATTGGCTTTTATACCACCTCCGACAATTACACGAGCCACCTCCCCTTCTGCACCGTGCCAGACCTCCCTGATGGCGAGCACACGTTGACTGTTAGTGCCATCACCACCGGCGCACGGACGATTTCAGTGGACCAGTTCCAGTACATGTCCTCTCCGACTATTAATATCGACAACGAAAAAGTTCTAGTCGATGCAACTTCCGACAATGTGAGATATAGCTCTGGATGGCAGAGCAAGGTGTGGTACAGCTATACCTATGATCGCGGTGAGAGCGTTATCCTGGATTTCGTTGGTGAGTCCTTGCCCTTGGTGAACCGGTAACCTCGAGCTCTAAATCTCCATTCTCGTAACAGGTGTGTCTGTGCAATGGTACGGCGTAGCACCGAATCTCTCCCAAGCCAATGGACCGTCAACGGCAGGCTACATGGTCGACAGCGGAGAGGAAGTCAATTTCACCCTACCCGGCATTCCTGAAGGCAGCCCCACGGGTGACCTCCGAAATGTTTTGATGTTCGAAACACCCACACTGTCGCCTGGGCGGCATCAGCTGAAAGTTACCCACTATGGAGACTATTTGTCGACGCCGCTCTCCCTCGACTACGTGGTGGTCCAGAATTCTACGGTTCCCGCGGGCTCATCATCAGGGTTAGTCCAACTAAATCTTTCCTTCAGACAATCACAAGCTCAAAGTCAAACTCTACGTCTTCTCCCCACACTGACACCAGCCTTCCAATAAGCGACGCATCATCGAGGTCCACCCCCATCGGTGCGATCGTCGGAGGAGTCATCGGAGGAATTGCCATTTTACTGCTTACTGCTCTTTTCCTCCTGATCCTACGGCGTCGCCGATGGCGAGGACTATCCACCGACGGGTACATCCACCGAGAAATGAGCGACATTACTCGCGCAACGCCTTACCCTCAGGACAGTAGCAACCCTTCGACGATCTACAGCTCATACTCGCAGAGTGGGCTGATGGGCCTGTTCCGTTCGAAGGGCTCACAGCAAACGGTAGGCCCAAGTCAAGGAAGCTCGCGGTCGAAGACGAGCCAGCTCCCACCACCATCAAGTTCGTACCCCGAGCTAGAGTCGAGGGAGGCACCTCCGCCTCAGTATTCTGAAGTTGTCTCTCCCCATGGCCCTCCTCCCGCTGTCCCGCCGGCGAAGGGGAGGGCTCACATTCCTTGACATTTAGACCCCATTCATGATCAGCCCTCGTATGCATTGGTATACCAGGTTCTGGTATATATATACCTATAGCTAAGCTACAATAACCATCACTCCTCCAACTCCGCTTTGTATTGTTTACCGTGGATCGTGGAGTGTGGAAAGAGTATGGACGAGACCAGACAACCCAGGAAACCCTCACATTACTGATTTCTACATACAGCATTAGTTCTGTATTCGGTTTTTGGACGGAAGCATACGAGGCTCGAGCCCGGACCCCCTTATCGCAGAGGCAGGGATTTTTTCAATCAGGAAGGGAGAAACAATTCTTGACACGTTAGTGTGCTTTCTTGTGTTCTGAACTCCTTGATCCAAATCTACTATCGAATGTGGATGTCGATGACATGAAGAAAACAGCGCACCCGGCGTTTTACTAGATGCCCTATTTCGGTTAATTATTTCCCGAATTTAGAAATCCTTCAAGACACCCCCCTAACGCTGCTGCTATTCAGCTGCTCTCGCTAGGACATGTATCACATTCCGATGGCCTGCAATTAAATTAAATTAACCACGTCATGTAAATAGCAGTGTAGTCACCGTCAATCATTGCGAACGCACGAATTTGCTCTTCGATGAACCTTTAATCTTCCCATCAAGATATCCATTTCCCGAATTCCTTTCCAGCTTCGTCGTTCTCTTTTCCACTCATCCAGATGACCCAGAACTCAATTTCAATGTTCTGTGAAACAGAAAAAGAATGGCGCTATAACTGACGTCATTCACCCCTTTTCCTGCCTCACGGTCTCGGCCCGGCCAATTCATGGATCGCTAGAAACACCATTGTGACCTGCTGTTCGTATTATACCACTTCCAGCGAGCTGCGTATTCCGACGATCCTATTCAACCCGATCAGACACATTCACTGCCAGCTCATTCCCTACTCTATTGCACTTGGGAGCCCGGCATTGCCCTGCGACGAAACTGCGGGCTGAGGCTACGTCTAAGCCTCAGACTACCATCTTCCTACCCTGCTCGCAGTGCCAAAGTCACCGCCGTATTTCGACGCTTTAACACCGACTGCACTCCCGTCGCGCCCCGACCACATCTTCATTAACCCTCTCACCATCTCCCTCTCAGCATCGCCATAATCGCACACCTTGCTTCAAGTTATTACGGCACGGACGCAGAGAAATGACCATCAACAACCTCCCACGAGGCTTCTTGCGCCGAGCGAGCCTCACAATCACACCTCTCTCTGGACCTTCGCCGTCACCTGCTCAGCCTGGTGCACTCGGTTTTGTGTCAGCGTCTGATTCCCCTACCACACCCGCATTTGCGACCTCGTCTTCCCAAACAATCGGCTCTGCCAACTCGACGTCTCACTCAAGGACGTCAACAACGAGTGCTCGGCGTGCATCGACGGGTGACGCGACCACAACAAACTCCAGTGGTATCGATGTCCTCAGGTCGGACTACGCAAGAAGAGATGCCTTGAAAGTGAACCACGGGGAATCACGCGGCCACCGACATCACCATTCGACCTCGACTTCGAGCAGTTCGAGCTCGAAGTCCAAGAAACATCAGAAGACGCACGACGTGCACGGCCACGTCCTGCCAAGCCATTAGTAGTATGCGTATGGGACGTTCTTCTAGTGCACGGAGGACAGGACATGGAGCAGTTGGCTTCCTCTGCGATTGTGATGCGGTCCAACCGTCGAGAGTTCCAGGAGCATGATTCAGGGAGCAGGACAGCACTAGGTTCGAACGAGTATCCTCTTCAGGATCGGTGGTACAATTTATTATCCTTGGGTTATTTGCCGGCTAGTTGATACCTATAACTCCCTTGCCTTTTGCGAAACCTATGACAATGGTGTGAGCGAGAGGTAGCTCGTGTCTCGTTGGTATTTATTATTCGCTTTATTTATTCGATTTCTTCACTGTATCTCGTGTATCGGTTCTCATGTATGTATTTACTTAGGCATAGTCCTTCAGCTGTACTTTTACTGTACCTCTTTGATCTCCCTTTGGTCTCAGCTGGCGAAGTCGGCGGACGCAATTATCTTATCAGCAATTATCTTATCAACCCGGGCTGTCATGCTTCCGGCTAGAGGTGTACGTACGTGTGAACTTTATTCCTCTTTCGTCTCATGATGCAGCAAGCTCCGTTGCTCTGGAGCGACTCGATTAGTCTTGAACAAACCTTCATCTCCGTTTTTCGTTTTCTCCTCACATCTCCTCACTCCCCCTTCTACTTCCTGCACACGCACCATGCAATCTGCAGCCCGGACGCCACCGGCGACGTACGCACCAGCCGATGGTTCACGGACGCTCACGATTACAAACGACCCGACCCGCGAAGAGGGCGATGACGATGAGAATATCAACTCGGATTCAGGGCGGATCGTTGGATCGCTGAGGGTGCGCGCGGGGCGGTCGAGGGACGCACCAAGAGTGGCTTGGGACGAAGATGTGGTGGATAATGAGGGGTGCGGGAAGAAGAAATCGAAAAGTATGTCTCAATTCTCAATCATTTCGTACCCCTGTTACAATTCTTCTGACGATTTTATGCTTCTAGTATGTTGTATATATCACAAACCAAAGCAATTTGATGAATCCTCGGACGAATCGTCTGACTCGGACTCGGACTCGAGCTGCGGCGGCCACAACCACGACCACAACCACAACCATCCACCAGCCCCTAGGCCCAGCTCGAGCGGTCAGCAGCCAAATCCCTCTGGGACTGTTCACCAGCTCGAACCTTCCGAAGGTCATAAGCCGAATGCTTATGAGAAGCAGCCCCATTCGAAGAAGGGGAAACATCGAGCAGGTGCGAACATGCTTTCCTTTACCTCTTGACAACTTGGCTGATCTTAAACCTTTAGCATGATCTAACTGCACTGTATATCCCCTGCGATGCATACACGCGCAGCTATTCGGCCTTTTGGGCGGTACCATATCTTCGACATCATCAACGAAACCACAGCAGCATTCCTTTCAGTCGTCAAGTTGCAGGATACATATATCCTAATCGATGTTCTTGGGCTGGAATATAGTAATTTGTATAATTTCCACGAAATTCCGCCGTTTGTGCTTTGTGGCCTTTGTAGGGGCGGGTTTTGTCATTCCCTCTCAACGATTTTGACGCTTCGCAAGTGTGAACCCAGCATATAGCCGGGCAAATGCAACGAGTATCTGGCGATCGCATGTTTTTTGTTTAGATTAAATTCATTTTGATTCAGGAATCTCCGAAGATTTGTTGGCTGTAAATGGAGGTCTTTGGTGACGAAATAGCTGGCCCTGGCGGGAGCCTCAGTGCGGAGGAAGGATGCTCGTACGTAGAGATAAATTCCATGAAAATCTCCTGGTAATAAAGGTAGGGTATGAAAAGTGGCGAGATATCATTTGCTGCCTGCGTAAAATAACGTATCGATGCAAAACGAGGGTGGCGGGCGTAACGATAACTTCTTCGCATGAAAACTCGGTATCGTGGTGCATGAAGCCCAACTACAACGAGCGGGAAAGATTAAGGAGCGAGAACCGTCCCCTTCGGAGTTGGAACAGTTGTAGGAGGCGTAGGAGGCCCACGAAGAGGTGCAATGTCCGAATACTGAGGTGGAGGTAGTTCTCCAGAGTCAGGCCGCGAACTGGACGATGCGGCGTTAGAGGTCGTCGCAGCAGGGGATGCGAGAGGTGAAGTCGGCGTCGGCGAATATGGATTGTAACCCTGCTGCACCAGCCCCACCTTCGATTGCGAATGGTTCAACAGCTGTACCTGCGAATATCCCTGCGCCAGCGCCTGCTGTGACCCCTGCCGACTGTGGGGGCTCACCTGCCCATCCTGCGAATACGGGCTATACGTGGTCGACGGGTCGCGTCCGTCTTGCACGTAAGGAGTTGGGCGGGTGAGGTCGATCATCTCTGGTGGAATGTAGCCGTCGATGGATTTGTCGACGATGGGACCGCCATGTCGTCGTCTGCGCCGGAGGAGTAGTAGGAAGATGCCGATGAGGACGAGGAGGGCAATTCCGCCGATGACACCTCCGATGATTGCGCCGACAGGGGTGGATTTCTCAGACTCCGCACCGTTGTTGATTGGGAGGCCGGTGCCAGTGGAGGTGGTGGTACTGGAACCAGAAGTTGAGCGGGTCGTCGTTGACGAAGAACCAGGAATGACTGACCCTGATGCTGTGCCCGACGAGGGAGAGGTGGAAGAGGTACTCGAACCCGACGGGATGGTGGCATTTTGTATGAAGATGTAATCGACCGACAGTGGAGTCGAGGTGCTGCTTCCGTAGTGCGTAACCTCGAGCTGGTGGCGGCCAGGAGATAATCTAGAAGTTTCGAATATTAGGACGTTGCTGAACCCTCCGGCGGGACTGCCAGCTGGAATCCCAGGTAGGGTGAAGTTAACTTCCTCTCCGCCGTCTATCTTGTACCCTGCTGTTGATGGTCCATTGGCCGTGGGGGCATTCGGTACGAAACCGTACCACTGCAATGAGACGCCTAAACAAGAAAAAAAAATTAAATCTCGACATAGGTTCTTACATTAGGAGGAAAACGCACCAACAAAGTCGAGGACCGCGCTCGCTCCTGTCTGGTAGGTATGACTATACCTGCTGTCACTCTGCCAACCAGGACTATACCTCACAGAGTCGGTATCGATCTGAACCTTCGCATTGTCGATGTTAATGGTCGAAGAGGCCAGGTACTGGAACTGGTCCACTGAAATCGTCCGAGCTCCGGTGGTGCTGGTGGTTAGAGTGAATGTATGCTGACCATCAGGGATGTTTTGCCTGTTGCAGAAGATCCAGTGGCCGGTGAAGCTGGTTGAATATCCGCTTCTCGGAATGTCCTCTCCGTCGAGGATGCAGTCCCAGTAGGGATCCGGCAGTCCAGTCGCGTTGTTTCCGTCTAGCTTGCCCAGAACGATAATCGACGTTCCTACAGAGCCATGAATGGTTGTTGGATCAATGTTAATGCCAGTCCTCCTTACCAGTGAATGTTAACGACACGGTCGTATTCGTATCAGTTGTGTGCTCCGTCCCATCGAAGGGTGGTCCCCAGTTTCCGGGGTTGTCCTGAACATTCGAGTGGGCAGTCCATCCGGAGCCGTACTGGACGATGGGGTCCGCATCGTCGACCATGACCCATCGTGAAGTCATCTTTGTTGGTGAAAGGACCGCAAGAAGGGAGATACGATGGGAAGGAGTGTTGGGCAACGTCGCGGAAACGACCAACTGCGACGGGTGTCGAAAATGCGTGGTCCTACACGACCCTTATGGCGCCCATCGACCCTGTGCCCGAGATGATTGGCATTCCCATTCAACTTAGCGCGCTCATGACGCTTCTCAACTGAGGTCTTGAATCAACATGTGAGCTGAGTCAAGCCAAGCCGACTTGCCTGTGGAACGAGCGGTTGTTAATCTAATAACGGCTGTACGAGGGGAACTGAAGGGCGCCTACCAGGCCATGTGTGGTGAAGGGAAGAAGAAAGGCAGGAAAATTAACTCGAATGCAGAACTATCGAATGATTAGATAGCAGATTAGATGCTTCCTGCTTCCGGGCCCACCAATCCATCCTCGCGGGCCCTTGCCGTTACAGCCCTTTGCGGAACTTAGGGCGCGGGCCGTTTTTTTTCCAAAACAGGTCGATCTGATGGTTCGAGTGAGGTCAGGACTCGTTCGTAGAATAACTTCGTCAATTTAAGCCCGTTTCTAATAAAAATACAATCGTTGGACTTGGATTGAAATTATGCCTTAAATGGTGTCCAGAAAGGTGGGGTAGAGTGAGGGAATGAGGAATATTGACTGGAGGAAGATTCTGATGAGGTGGCGGCCATTCACTTTCGTCAAGCTCTCCTCTTAGGCTAATTCTCCCTTGAACAAAGCTTTCTTGCAATTAGAGATCATTTACATTAGAAATAGGGCATTAAATGAGAGCCCAGGGTGAAGTTGGTGGGGCAACGCCGCTGCTCACAATGCACATACATACGTGGATGAGGGGATGTCCACTTTCCAACCTGAAAACTACCTAGAAGCTTCACATTTTTACAAAATCATTATGTACTTACTTGAACTAAACTGCGAATATCTTTTTTCTAGTTGAGAGAAATACAATGAAGACAGCCCAACACCAGTTCTTGTAGGCCGCTCAAACACTGTCTTTACCCATGTCCAAAGGACGCTGCAGGCCTAGTCGGTCGTAGATACGGTTTTTTCGTGTCAGTGTAGCACCAACGTGTCAAGAACTCTCTCCATTTCATGGTTCCAGGCAGTCCCAGGTCCAGATGAAACCACTGGGGGAAGCCCTCGCAATCTCTTGCAATCCGGTGATGAGCCAGCCCGCTGCCTAGCCTCGGAAAATCCCTTTTTTCGACTTTCGTCATCGCATTCTCGTCGTCCCCTCGATCCCCGACACCTTTCCCATTGAGCCATATGATTCCTCGACACACCCGGAGATCCTCAGTCAGCAAAAGCATCTGTCCCGTGACCGGCACCGCCTCTTTCCCTCTCTTTCCCGTTTCACCGAGACGCTCGGCGTGCCACCCTTTCCTTGTTAGGTAGCCTTTTCCCCCATCAACGCAGTTGCCGCCTCGCCGCCTCTCCCCTATTCCATTCCTGTTTCATTCTTATCTGAAAATTTCTGTTTTTCTTTCTTCCTTCACCCACGGCTCGGATATCTTCCTTGCCGGGCTCTTCTTTCTTCATAGATATAATCCATGTCTACACACTCACACAATATAGAGAATTTAGTTCGTTTTTCCGTCTCTCACCTCCCTTGTTCCTCGCTCTCTCACTCGTATTTCGGAGGCACCGTTGCCTCATTCGTCCCGTTCCCACGCTTAGCGCCCGCATTTGCCATCCATCTTCGAGTCGCGCGCGCCCACTGGTTAGAGCCGCACAACCGGGAACCTGTCCTCGCACCTCAGAGCCACTCATTGCGGTGTTTTGGGTGTGTGTTAGTCATTCCTTATTCGCACGATCACCCCACCGTAGGCACATCATATTGGAGCCCACCGCGAGGGGTTCCACATCCACATTGCACCTTCTTACCCCGCCGCCGACTTCGACACGACATCGCACACTCGTTCAGTCTCTCCTTCGCATCGTAATATCCTCTAATCCCATTTATTCGATCCCACCAATCTCGTTCCGTCACTCCTCTCACATCCCTCCATCGAGTCCAACTCCCCATCACGTCGTACACCTTTTCCGCCCATCATGTTGGCCCCATCCCTGATCTATATGCCGCCCCGTGGTGACGAAACGGCACCAACGTTCGACCCATCGAAGCCTCGAGAGCTCCGGCGCTACTTTTGCGACCTCGAGTTTCTTTTTGACTACGCCCAAGTCACGGACCACGCTGCACGCAAGAAACACGCAACCCGTTATGTTGATATCGACGTCGCCGACCTGTGGGAGTGCATCACCGAATTCTCGAGTGCCGACGCCACCTACAATGAGTTCAAGACCGCCGTAATCAAGCTGTACCCTGAGGCCGACGAGGACTTCAAATTCTCGCTTTCGGACATGGATCACGTCGTCGACAGCCGCCTTCGACTTGGGATACATTCACTCAACGACCTCGCCGACTACCACCGTGAATTCGCAGCCGTTACGATCTTTCTCGTTACCAAAGGACGCCTCGCCACGATGGAGCAAGAACGTGCATTCGCCCGAGGATTCCAGCCCAATTTCTGGTTGCTCGTTGCTCGACGCCTGCAAATCAAGGACCCGGATCACTCCCCAGACATGACATACACCATCGAGAACGTTATGGACGCCGCGCGCTTCGTCCTTCATAGATTTTCTAGCACTATTCCATCACCCTCGCCCACAGCAACGACTCCGACGACTTCTCCGCCACCAGACTCTGTCAAACTCGAAGCTCTTGGTCCCATCTTCTCAGAACTCACCAAGACGATCGTCGAAGCCCTTCAGCAGTCGAACCAGCCTCGCCAGCCTCGTTCGTCGTCGTCTCTGACCCCGGTAGCTTGCAAGTTTTGCGGAAGCGCTCATTTCATGCAGGATTGTGATCTCGTCAACGAGTACTCTCGCACTGGCAAGTGTAGGCGAAACGTCGAGGGAAAGGTTGTCCTTCCGTCAGGAGCTTTCGTCCCTAAGGAAATCCCCGGCCATTTACTCAAGGATCGCGTAGACGAGTGGCATCGTCGAAATCCGAACCAGCTCGCCACTGGCACCCTTTTTCACTCGACGGCACCACCCTCCATCATTGAATATTCGCCCTCGTCCACTGCGACTCGATCTACACACCAGACCTCGAAGAAGGATCGCATCGCCGCCATCGAAGCCGAGTTACTCGCCCTCCGTGCTCGACAACCACCCAGTTTCGTGCCCACCGCCCAAATGCTCGCTCAGACGCCTCATGCCGTTTTCCAGGATGAAGGAGAAGTTACTCCGACCGCCCCGCCGCTTCCTGACGCCCCTGTGCTTTCCACTGACCGAGATATCGCACCAGAACGCACTATTCGAGACGCAGCAGACGCCATCTATGTTTACTCGCAAGATAAGGTCATTTCCGCCGCACTCGAGCAAGAAACGCCCAAGAAACTCGGCATCACGTATCTCATGTTACCACCCGTGAACGACATCGAATCGGCGCCCGCCAACTGCGACATTTCGTCGAGTACTCCGCCCGTCATCACCCTGCATGAGCTCCCATCCCTATCCCCCGAAATTCGACCTCATAGCTTCGACACTACAACCACGCGATCCCAGACGACCCAAGAGACTCGTACACACGCTACTGCACTCGAAGACGACGCCGTTGACCCGCCACTGCCTGAGAAATCCGCCGATACGTTCCATTCAGCCCCTCCGAGCGTCGCACTTACCTCCAGCCCATATCCCAGCCCACCAGATGCATCCATTGCCAATTTCGACAGGTACAAGCCTTCCTATCGCACTCTCGATCCCGACGACACTCTCGATCCCAATAGCCCCATTAAATTGAAGACTTCGGCCACTTTCTGCTCCTATCCCCCTCTAGACAACGAAAATCGACGCCTCGAACGCCTTCTCGACCCCGGCGGTCAAATTTTCGACTCTCAGCCTTTCATTTCCCCATCAGCAATCGTTCACGACAATCCGCTGCAGCCACACACGTCTCGACAACCGACGCCGCCGCACACGCCGCTACTGCACTTCACAAACAGTCAAAATGTCTCGAAGCATTTCGTTCCCAAGTATCCGTCACCCACCAATGATCCGCCCCTCGAGAACGCGTCCGGACGACACGAGACTCTGCCCACATCCTCGGTACACCATTTCGCAGCCGTTGCGCCCACTCATCTCTTCGTTTTAGGATGCGCGCTCGCTGTTTCCATCCTCGCGTCGTTATTTTTAGCAGCCAAGACACCGCCCGTAGCCCCAGCAAATCCGACAACACATTCCTCGACCGCCAGATCACCGCCATTCGCACTTCTGGTTCTTTTCCTTGTCGTTCCTTTCCTTCTCGACTTCTCGATGATGTCTTTGGCCTTTCGCACTCTCGCCTTCAAGATATTCCGACGTCGACCGCCTTCGATCCCTACAACGACTTCGATGCTGTTCAATTCGCTTTCGAAGATTAGAAGGCACGGTTCCTATTTCAGTAGGGAGGACCTCGGCCTCAACACACCTCCAGCTCGTCGACTTCATCCGAGTCCTTTCACGTCTCCTTGTTTTCACTTCACTGTTCTGTAACCTAGCCACTCGATCCTTCGACTTCATGTTCCCAACTTTTGTCTTTGACAACAACCCCAACTCCATCGTTCCCATTCTATTTTTAGTTCTGATTTCATTTTATTCGAACTTTTCTGTTATCCTTCGCATTCCCCCGAGACTACAGCTATGATGGCTTTCTGAGCCGTAGCCTCTCGTCCTATTTTATTTTTATTGACCTCGCGCTATACATGACACCATTCCGACTTCATTTCGACACCCGCTGCCTTTCCAACAAGTCACCCGCGATTTCGACCACGAGGATCACATACAGACGAGACCATCAATGACCATCAACGGCATGACTGGGGACAGTCATGATTTCAGTAGGGAGGAGATGATGAGCCAGCCCGCTGCCTAGCCTCGGAAAATCCCTTTTTTCAACTTTCGTCATCGCATTCTCGTCGTCCCCTCGATCCCCGACACCTTTCCCATTGAGCCATATGATTCCTCGACACACCCGGAGATCCTCAGTCAGCAAAAGCATCTGTCCCGTGACCGGCACCGCCTCTTTCCCTCTCTTTCCCGTTTCACCGAGACGCTCGGCGTGCCACCCTTTCCTTGTTAGGTAGCCTTTTCCCCCATCAACGCAGTTGCCGCCTCGCCGCCTCTCCCCTATTCCATTCCTGTTTCATTCTTATCTGAAAATTTCTGTTTTTCTTTCTTCCTTCACCCACGGCTCGGATATCTTCCTTGCCGGGCTCTTCTTTCTTCATAGATATAATCCATGTCTACACACTCACACAATATAGAGAATTTAGTTCGTTTTTCCGTCTCTCACCTCCCTTGTTCCTCGCTCTCTCACTCGTATTTCGGAGGCACCGTTGCCTCATTCGTCCCGTTCCCACGCTTAGCGCCCGCATTTGCCATCCGTCTTCGAGTCGCGCGCGCCCACTGGTTAGAGCCGCACAACCGGGAACCTGTCCTCGCACCTCAGAGCCACTCATTGCGGTGTTTTGGGTGTGTGTTAGTCATTCCTTATTCGCACGATCACCCCACCGTAGGCACATCACCGGGCATTCTATACTCCATACATAGGGGATTATTTTATTGATTAGTGTATTCTCCATGTAAAAGTCTCTTCTGTACGCAAATTACGTGAAGACGGGTAACAAAAATGCTTGATTTTGTAGCCACCTCATTGAGGGGGTGCAAAATGAGCACGGATGAAATGCCTCAGCCTACTATGACATTCCTCCCACATATTATACACCATTCAACGCAGAATTTCAATACGCGTCCAACGATTGTATTTTTATTCGAAACGGGCTTAAATTGACGAAGTTATTCCACGAACGAGTCCCGATCCCGCTCGAACCATCAGCTCGACCCGTTTTGGAAAAAAAACGTCCCGCGCCCTAAGTTCCGCAAAGGGCCGTAAATACGAAGGAGACGCTCGTGTCTTCATTTGTCGAGTGTTGGGTTCCTTGAAACGGAGGGCCAGCGTACCCCGTCGCAGCGCGAATTCCTTGCTCGGAAACCCACTCTAGACCCATCGATCCTGTCCCCAAGATAACCTGTCCTTTCAGTACAATAATGTACTGAAGTAAGGCGCTGTAATGCGGCAGCACAGGAGGAAGGACTTTCCAAGTTAACAGGTACATCATGACTATGAAGAACGGATCGATCGCTTCTTCTACTTGGACTAGTATTGATGGGATTCTTTGAACAAACCAAGTCACCTCACAGGAAGCAGCCGATACTAGGGCTTACCGAACGCTACATGAGGGAAGAGGTTTCCATGCACGGGCGACGTGTTCGAGAAAGCCTTCAGCAGCATCTAGGAGCAGACAGTGTAAATTCATTAAATGTCATTACCGATATGATACACTCTGATCAATAAATTATGCAATTAACGACGAGGAAGGGTCCAAGGAAAGTTACGACACTTCCTCCATGTCCTCGTCTTCATCCTCATCTTCATCGTAGTCCTCGTCCATCTTGACGTCGCCGGACATGCTTGGGCCAGGGACGTTCTCCGCTTTCATCTATGACCAGCTAATCAGGCGCCAGACCAACAGCAAGAAACCAAGAAACGCACCCCGCTCTCTCTGAAGAGCTCCTTCAGCTCCCAAAGCCCGTTGTACTCCCCGGACTTGTGCAAGAAGGCGATCTCACCCAGAGTCTCCTTCAGGTAGACCTCGGGCTGCTGTGTCTTCTCGCGCAGAGGCTTAATGCTCCATCGTGGTGTTTCGCGGAACAGTGCAAAAAGTTGATCAAGGAGCTGATTCCGTGGCATACGGGCCATGCGCTCGAAGGTGCCCTTCGCTTGTTTCGGTTTCGTGCGCTAGTCAACGACGTCAGAGATTGTCACAATAACGCAGAGAAACGAAGAGTTGGGAGGACGTACAATAAGATCCCCGAAAGCACCCCCGGCACCGACACCAACACCACTACTGAGTCTGTTGACTCCTCCTCTGCCACCTGGCACCCCGGCGTCCTCTATCATCCTGATCTGGCGGGCAGGTGTGTTGTACTTCTTGTGCCGTTCCCTCATCTGTCTTCGGTAGTTCGCACTGAATGCAGGTCGGAGATTGCATTCGTGTTTTATTCGCCCAGTTAGAATCGTCGTTCGGGCTCGTGTGTTGGTTGTAGCAGCTGCGGTGGTGGATGAAATGCTGAGAGAAGAGTCCTTCGGTCGTTCTGCGACTACGATCTGGTTCTCGACGCTGTCGTTGACCATGTCGAGTTCATAGCAGTCTGGTTCGGTGCCTGTGGCGGAATATGACGTTGCTGTCTCGAATGTGGGTCGATTTGGGGGTTGTGAAGGAAGTGGGGCATTGGGGTCATCGGGGTCGCGGTTGGGAGGGAGGAAAAGGACTATTCGCGCCTTTTGGTTAGGCGCGTCCGGAGGTGGGTTGTACACCCGTAGTGTGGCTAGATGCACGTCCTCGACGTCGATAGCAGCCCACCGCTCCATGAGGAACTTGGGGATCTACATTGCGAGTGCAACGAAGAGACTGTAGCCCGTTCCTCGAGATAAGTGAGATGCCTCACGAACCTTGACGAGCCACACACGTCCATTTCCCTGGTCCAGCATGAGATGCTCGTCGGGATCTGGTTGCGCGTCGTCCTCCTGGGTAGTTTCAGCGTCAAATGACTTCTTCTCATCTTCGACCGGGCCTTCCATCGTGCTGGTTCTGTGTACTCTAGGTGACCTTGCGGCAATCTGACGGTCGAAGATTTCGCGTCAATGGTACAGACGTAGAAAGTTGAGTTGAACTTGCCAGGGTCGGAACCCAACGATGTAGTTCGTGAACAGGTGAACTAGCATGCCTTAGCCGCACAAGACGGGAATTCATTCTCAGCTTATCGGAGTGGGAAATGTGGCATGGACCTGGGCCAGCCTGGCCGAGCTGGCTGGAATGAATCTCCGACTACTGACTGCACGAACAGAAAAAGGAAATTCCAAGAAATTCCTCAACGTCAAGCCTCGAGACATCAATGCATCTTTCGCCAACTATTCACCCCTTCTCTACTATTTCACTCTAAAGCATGCTCTCAACCATCATACCCCGAATATCTCCGATCTCCAAGCTATCTAATGATGCACTCTCGCACATCTTCTCCCAAATTGCCAACATGGACGACGATTATGAGTTCGACTCAGCACCGCCAGAAGAAGTGGGATATCTCTGGGAGCTGCGCGCTCTGAACGCCCTCCGTTTCTCTTCACAGGTTTGCGCCGTCTGGCGCGCCATTATTCTCAAATCATCCACATTGTGGGCGAGCGTCCTCGACTTAGAATGTCTTAATCAGATCAACGAGGATTGGAGAAACGAAGTCCTCAGAAGAACCGGGCAAGCCCTCCTTTCCTTGAGGGGCCTCATTGACGGGGAGAACGAGAAAATTCGCTCCTGGTTCTCATCGGTCGTCGCAGAAAATTGGGATAGAATTCAACAACTCGACGTCACCTTGTCCCCGGCTACCGACCACAACTGCCAGGCCGTGTCCTGGATGTTTCTTGTTCAACCAAGCAAATACCTTCGTAGATTTTGCTTAAATATTCGACCACCGACTAGCACCGTACGTATAGCCAGAGTGCCGTTCAACGGCGACGCCCCTCTTCTCCAGGCCATTTGCACCCAGGGCATCACATACCCTCTTCAGGGCCCATGGCTATCTCAGCTCCGTCAACTAAGCTTATCGCAGCCCAACCCTCGATCCATCCCCTCTACCTATCATCTTCTCGACATCCTACGTACGATGCCATTGCTGGAATCACTCGTGATACAGGACGCCACACAGCATATCATCACAGACCAGCGGTTACGCCTTCGACAAAGTTCTCCTTCCGCATTTACAGCAACTCACGATCCGAGAAAATCTCCTGAGTTTTTACATCCTCCTCCACTGTATCCATCCTGGAGATGGCTGCTGCCTTTTCGTGGAGGCTGCTGACGACTCGCAAGGCACTATACCCTTCGACGGTCTCGAAAATATGCAAGATTTAATGTTTATGTGGTCTAGTGGATATTTCAAAGTGCATCCACCGAAAGCACTGCGGATCCACATGAAGCAACTAGAGTACAGAATTATTGAGCTTCCTTTCCACCCCGCTGGTCCACAAACCCGTTTCTACTCATCCTTCCGACCTGCCGCCACGGAGCATGCACGCGCTCTTCATCATTTCGCGAGCCTTGATCAGAGCTTCTTCCAGTCACTTACATATCTCGACATCGAAGCGAGCCCCGACAACGCGAACGATTCGGTCTTTCGTTTCTTGTTTGACCTCGATGGGCTGGAGGTGTCATCGATGCCGTTCAGCACCCTTCAATTCCTCTCAAGCCATCTCCCCCCTCGAGACAAGGACTATATCACTCTTCCTTCCTTGCAAACACTTACAGTCCGAAATATTAAGCAGGAAGTTCCAAACCTCGGTGCGGACGCGTTTAATGTGGCTAGCCCATTCACCAAGTTTCTCACCTGGCGGCAGGGTGAGGTGCCGCTCAAAAATTTAGACCTCACGGAGTGTGGGTCGGGCCTTCCGAACATGGGCTTTTTGGACACGTTCACCGGATTGAACGTCATTTGGACTGGGCCTGGAAGGAAAGAAGAATCGTACGTATGTGGGACAGGTAACCCGAATGTGCTTCAATTCTATGATGCTTGGCACGTAGATATAGCCATTGGATGACTTTCCCTGCAGATAAACACATATCGATAGATCCACTTTTGAAATTCGGCGCTTTTGATATTGTTTTAGTCGTGGAGAGTGCCATACAAGTTTCATGGTCGAGCTGATCGAAAGTTCTAGTTCTAAAACCTCATTCCAGGCTTCAAATTCTTCAAAGGTCCTGTTTAGGTATCTCAAAACTTAAGCTTGATATGTTCGCAAAGATAAGATAATCTAAACCGGCCCACCTCGTTTAGTGGAACGATTCCATTCGAACGTCCGACAGGACCGCTGTCTGAATCCATGGATGGATCGATTAGGGCGTCCTTGTCCTTCTTTTGAATGCTCATAATTTGGATAAATAGCAAAAGGCACCGCGAGCCTAATACGCACCCTGCACACTGTCGCATAAAGGAATTCCTCCAAAAAGACGACGGTGATCTGCGACTGAGAAGGCACAACTCAATTTTCTTTCGTTAAACTCGACGACAGATCCATTTTGGGAATCGGAATGCAAATAAGGAATCGCTGATCGTGACAGTGCGCCATTGTGGGCGCACTAGTGGGCGTGCATACCTGAGTTTTTGAACCCTGAATTTATGGACCTCTAAGTGGCGTCTTTCAACGTCACGGCCTGTTCGATCCTCCCCGGTGAGTTAGGAGGAGTGATGCTGATCAGACCCTCTATTCGCCCACAAATGATCGTTTGTGGGTCCAATCAATCGCTGTAACCCCAGTGGCTACCTTTGAAGGCCTAGTGCCTCGCGGTACAAGCCACGTTACCCTCCCACTAAATTCTCTCAAGTATGTTGAAGCGCTTGAGGTCCTCTAATCACGGATCAGCATGTCGATAGTTTGTATAGGATGGACCCACAAGGTTCATAAGACCTCCGAGTCCCATCCTCCGATGTCGGTACTCGGCAAAACCTCCAGTAAACTTGAGACTAATTACAGGCGTTCCAGTATAAGACTTGGAACTCAAGGTGCTCCGCTAGCGTGAAACGCGAAGGGCTTGACGGAGACGTTGTAGGCGGCGTCGGATGAATGATGAGCTCGAGCTCCGGCAGGTACGAACGCCACTGCTCCGATTGGGGGGTACTTCACGAGCATAGGAATTTTAATCGGTACCTTCCTTTTCTTCCTAAAGTCGAAGCTCTGAAGAATGAGGATCGTGCCCTCAGCTTCGAAATGGCATTTGGGAAAGGGGATGGAGATGAAGAGGGACTTGTTCAAGTCATTTGGCGGTCGAAAATGAATGAAGAACACGGTGGAGTCTACTAAAAATAATTAGGCACAGCGTAGACATGAGGCGAAATAACACTCTGATTTACCGTATAACTAAGCGATTGATTTGAATGGCCAGTCGGTGGTTTGACAGAGTCGAAAGTCTATAGTTACATATTTATTAGATATCGTCGGATGAAGAAGCTAAAGATAAAATGAAACAAGACGACACAATACGTGGTGAGGAGCTAAATTTCAGCTGTGATCTTCTGAGCATCGCTTCCCTTTTTTTCTTTTCTTGAACGGTGTCCGCGGAACCCCACGATCTGGAGAGAAGATCAAGCTGAAAACATTGATCCCGCGAGTCGCTATTCTAGTTCACGCAAGGAATAACCGAGGTGATAAGCAATCGAGACACCTCACGCTGCTGGAACGTTTCAACCATCATGAAAGGCATCCCGTAGGCGAAGTAACGGAGATAACAAGCGAGGTGGATGAAAATGGCAAAGTCCTTATTTGTCCTTGTTCGGGATTCAAAGACCCTACCCGGAGGATGAACAAAGCTGGGTAGCGGGCCCTGATATTATCTAGGAAGCATTTTTTCACCTTGTTTTAAATTTTAGAGGCGTGTTCGCATTTTGCCTTCGGCATTCAAGGTCGCAAGGGGCGTCGGGGCCGTTCATAAAGGTAGTATTCGACCGTGGGGACGTTCCAAAGATCCTTCTCGTCATTCCTAGTCTAATGGAAAACCTTAAGCAGCGTAGAAGAGATAAATAACTTCTCGCCTTTTGTCTCGGTGTATGAGAGCGCTCTAAGCGCCAGGCGTGCGAGGGTGGGGAGGTCTAATTGTCTTGTTGGCCTGATAAGGAAGGAGAGCCCTGAGCGAGCGGGTGCGCCCTTTTGTTCTGCGCTGCACATGACGGAATCGAAGGCCGTCATAGATGGGCTGTCGACTATTGTCTCGATATCACAGCCGATCTTCCTGTTCATTTGAGCAATGCCTGCAGGCAGTCCGTGGGTGCCGTATCCCCATCAGTGTCCGCCTCGATCCGGGCGTAACAAAAAGGAATTGGGTGACAAAAACAACAACAACAAAAAGCACTGCAGCGGGAACAACAAGGCAAAACTTCCGACCGCCAGCACACTTCCTTTGTCCCATCTCGACACCTACGAAACAAAAAGACGACTCTTCGCTCGATGACAGCCCGTCCCAATCCGTCCTCGCTCCCGGTCAAGATTGCCGGGGGGCCTCTTTCTTTTTTGTTCTACCTCCCTCAGATCCGTCCTTTCAGATCCCTGGAATCGTAAATTAACCATCCCAGTAATTCACCGCCTCTCGTCCTTTCACAGCATCATATTCCTATATAACCGCTCCTCCAAATGCTCGTCACTCTCTGACTCGAACCCTCCTCGGTTTGGACATCGTCTCCCATCTGTCTCACATACTATCGGACTGATCAACGCCACGACACGATGACTACCTACTACCAGCCCGCCGCCGCCAATTTCCACACGGCCCCTCACCACGCTCAACGCCAGCGCGGCTACCGTATTTGTGATGAGTGCGGAGCAGTGGAAACTCCAGCAGTGAAGTTCAGACTATGTGGGGGATGCGTGCGTATATCCATCGCTCGGAGTCATACATTGTCCGTCTAACCATGGCTTTTCTATCACACAGATGACAACACAGTACTGCGTACGTGCCCATTGTTCTCTTCTTTTGGCACTTTCGCTGACTTTTCTCTTACTACAGTCCCAAGATTGCCAAAAGGTCCACTGGCCATCGCACAAGGCGATCTGCCAACACACTGCCATGCAAGTCAAGCAGGCTACAGCTGCCGGCGCACATACCGGCTACGCCGACGAAAATCTTGCGAGATGCCTCCGCAAGTTCACCTCTGCACACAACGCGCTTCTCGGTTGGGCCGGCTTCCAGGCCCTCCAACTCAAGCGCGTCCCTGCCAACGTCAGGCAGAACGCTCTGCTCATCGAGCTGAGCTACCACAACCACGTAGAATCGCATCGTCGGTGAGTCGCCTCCGTGCATTCCAACCAAGCTCCTTCCGGAATGCTCATTTTTCCCCTCCCCTTCCATTCCGACGTGCCTAGATTCTCCATTGCGTCGACGCATGTTGTTCCAAGAACGTACATTCGTGACCCACTCGTGATCGCCGACATCCAGCGCCGCGAGGAACGCTGCCGTGCGAACGGCGGCATCGGCACCCTCGTCGTCATCATCCAATGCGGAGCGACGTCGCAGGTGATGCCCGTCGAGGTCGACCCGCCTGCCAAGATCACCTGGGACTCGCGCGACGACTGGGCGCAGGTTCTTGCGCACTTTGTCGAGAGCGGGCGCACCGACTTCAAGCCCATCTCCACCACTCCAAGAGGGTGAGTACCCGCCAGTCCCTCCAAGCGAAGTAATAGAACGTTAATCAGGCCGATTCCCCGTCGTCGCATCTTAGGGTCTACTATGGATGAGCTCATCCTCCATTTCGCGAAACTTGGCCGCCGTATTTCGGCGGCGGCCTCTATCAAGAGCAAGACGACACGCAGCGACTCTGTTCGCTCGAACGCCTCCGCATCATTAGTCGACTCCTAGACGAGACGAAAGCATTGTACCATCACCCCGCATTCCGCATTCCATATCACTGTCACACCACCACACATCGCATTCACATCATTTCCAGCATTCGGCACAATCCCAATACCCGCGACGTCGAGCGCCGCACCCTCTGCATTATACCACTAAGCAACTCAACCCAATACGACTCGCACGACTACCAAACGCTATCGCATCATTCCTATTCGACTTCGACGTTTATCGATTCATTGCTCTGCGGCGCCTCACGTACATACCTAACACCATCGCCAACGACGCTCCCCCTCGGCTGTGTCCGCTGACCCGGGATCCTTTATACTATTACCCATTGCATCATCCCCATGACTCTCATGCATTCGCCACGAATTCGTTCGCTTCGCTGCTTTCGTCGTCCATTCCTACCCTAATGGCGCTGGCTGTACACCAGCCGCCTCTCCCCAATAATCCCTGTTGTGCATTAGTATCATTATTGGCCTTTGTTTTCGTTCGCACGCACATTCCGTTCCATCCCATTCCGTTCTTCCTTTGGCGTTCCTCCACCTTTCGCTTTTGCCGTATGCAATACGGATATAGGACCACCCGTACCAGTACCTATTTTTGTCCTCTTACTCGAGCTAGCATCGGTGTTTGACACAATGACAACGGCTTTGAAGTGATCTATCTGTTATGGACGTTGTCTGATTGCATGATACAATTAGTGGAATCTTGCTTGAGGAGTAGCAGGCTCTGACAACTGATACTGATTTAAAGAGGGCTATAGTTGGACTCAACGAAGGAGATAACGAGGGGATACCGGGGCGTTGGTGGCGGGGAGTTACGACGGACATCGATGGCGATCGTTGCACTGCAGTGGAGCATTCAGACATGTGGGGTACTGGGGATGCTCTGGTGGATTGGCTGGCGTTCACGATAATTATATGCCAGTCAGTTAGGCTTTTGCTAGCTCTTGTGGGCGGGCGCCACGCCCGTGTCTTCTACCTACCGTCAATAACGTGAATCAAAGTACGACAAAGTATGACATACTCCCAAAAATATCCTTTTGCGCTAGACCGGCGCTCTTCAGGTCCTGGAAATATCCGAAGAGCCTTGTGGCAGCCTGCCCAATGCACTGACGACAGCGGCGGTCCACATGGACATATTCTTATGTACGGCGCCCTAGAGTGAGCGTAATCTGCGCAAAACAAAAAAAAGGTTCATAGTGCGTGGAGATAGGCGCCACTCCTTAACCCGTGAAAAACTGAGAGTTGACAGAAGGTCAGTGGAAAATCTAGACTGTTTAAACGTTGAAGCCTTTGAAGACATTTAAAACATGAAGTATGTTCGACTTATGTAGGTGATCACTTCGATGGCAACTACGAGGAATTGGTCGAATGATCACCTGCTATCAGTGAGGCGCGTGCTGTGTCAACATCGTGGATGAAATTCTGAAATTCCGTCAGGTATAAGTCATCCCAAGAAAAATGGTAAAGCGACACTGTTGCGCTAGGCCGAGAAAGGCGGGTTAATGGAAAGGCATCGGGAAGAAGTTGAGGGGAAGCGAGAGACATCTTATCTTATCAAAGGCCTAGCGCCCATGCCGACGCGGTCCGTCCATGTGGGTCGCATCAGAATCTACCTTACGGAGATAAAATGCCATCAGATTTGCGCTCATTTGCTCCAATTTCGGTTGGCGTCGAGGGAACTATCATCACCCCTCCAAACTCGAACTCCCGTTTCTCCCCCCTCAGAAACCTCATCTGTTCTCTCGTTCGTGAAGAGTCGACATCTTACTTCTCTGTTATCTCGGGATGACTAGAAGCCATCTATGAAGTCTCCTCACTATAATCTAGTCACAATCTTAATCATGATCTTGCAGGCAAGCTCGGTCAGGGAAGGTACGGCGCCCAATCGTGATGAATCATCGTTGTCTAGCCGTCCGGCGTTTGGGCTACCCCTTGTATCGGCGCCACTTGGACATGCGCCGACGAAACCTGCCGGCGAAAT
>CACVBS010000109.1:17147-65157 GCA_902728275.1 Cyclocybe aegerita | reverse complement strand
TGGCCCCGACAGGCTCGACGGTGTGGCCGATGTTCAAGCGAGCGAGGAAGGGGTGCAGAGTTGACGGATTTTTGCCCGCTTCACTGGTGTAGAGTTAGAATAGTGTACCATCCCTTTACTTATGAGGTATATTATTTACCCTAATGATACCTCTTTCCCGGCTGTTACGTACAGGGAACATTTTCATTGATGTGATGTTGAACAGGGAGGCTAGCGTCCACCAATACAGAAGAGGCATGTGGGCATCAATCCAGGATAAAATATTTGGTTGCGCAACGCCTGGATACAGGGACGAGACGAAGTCTGATCGGCTCTGATGCGAAGGTAGAGAATTTCCTCTAGCAGCGTTTAGCAAGAGTGGTGTCTTGACAAGGATTTTTTGGCGAAATGCTGGTGCCTCGGTTGTGCAAAAAGCAAGGAAGTGTCGGGGGGAGTGAACTGTCCGTAAAGATAGGGGCCTCAGGTGCGGTGCTGGGTCAAAAGATCATGATTGCAAGTTGGAATCACGTATAGAGTGTAGATTGTGGATCAGTGGAGAAGCGCCTGGGAGGAGGAAATTGGATGTTCTCGCCCTTGGTTTACGCGAAATCGCTAGACCGGAGTTGAAAAATTCCAAGGGAATTGCCGGCCTTTTGAGTTCAGGGACCAAAACGTAGCTGCCCAGCGACCATACTTATTCGACCACTACGTCCTTCGAAACCGTCCTCTGTCCAAAATTCGCCACCAACAGAGTCCGTGCTCCCGTCGTCTCCTTCGTCTTGTCCTCATTGCTCCTCCAGCTCAGACTCTGGCGCATTGTAACATCAGTCTTTACGACGGGCCTCGACTGCTTCACAGGTCAGTTCGCTGTTGGTGGCATCGCCTATTTCTGCTCACTGGTTCGTATTTCAACACTAGGAGTCCCATTGTTCAACTACTTCCTCTCGTCGTTTTATAATACCTCACCAATACCCTTCGCTTTTTCTGTCCTTCACTGCTCTCAAAAGTTACAAGCATCTCTGTTGCGAAAATGAACACTACGGAAAATACTATCTCCCCTACTATTAATCACCCTTCCTCCGACGACAGGAAGAATAGTCCACCGGCCTTCTTGGACCTTGCTGACTCCGTGAGTTTCCTCTTTCGTCCTCGCAGTGGACCTCGACTCATCAGGACTTGAAGGCCGCAAGGCTAGGAAGTAATCTGCCCGACATGTCTGCAGTGAGTGGCAAGAATCTTCTAACCCTCGCCCACTAACCGCCCCTGTCTCTTGCCAGCGTGTCGAGTTGAAACGTATGGAGCATCAGAGGCAACGGTTGATTCAACGCAAGCACTTCGAGGATCAAATGCGGGCCCTAGAGCAGCAACAAGCTCAGGAGTTGCTCAGCATTCCTTACGATCCTAATGCCAATGGCGGCATTCAGCACCTGGCTGTTTCCGCTCCGACCACTCCTCCTCGCCTAGACGCCCAGCTCAGTGAGGGGGCTCTCAACAACGGCCGCCAAGCCCATCCATCAGCCGACTTGGAGTCTCTCTCGAAGGCCGTAGGAAGTGCAGCGGACAAACGGAAATCTGTGACATACGCTCCATCCGTTAACCTATCCCCTGATTTAGCCACTGGCCCTTCCGCCAACGGGCACAGCTTTGCCCGCCCCGCCGGGGCTAAGAGTATGCCTGCGAGCAGGCGCACTTCTGCTAGTAGCCACGACGATGAGCTCGCTATCCATATTCAAGGATTGTCTATGACCGGCGATCGATCGAACCGTGCCTCTCCGGTCCCAGCTCCTGTTTCGGCATCAATTTTACTCAGAGGGAATGGACGTTATGGAGGTGATGAGGGAGCACGGTATGCGAGCACGTATAACGCTGGGATGATGTTGGATGAGCAGTTGGATCAGGAGATGCACAGTGAGTCAATTGTATCATTCTATGACTGAATCGTCGTATTGAATTTTTCCAACAAGATGCTATGAGAAATCTTCCTACTTCGGACGACGACAAGTATCACAACTCTTTCCCGAACAAGGTGAATAATATGAGCCTTTTTGGTCTGATCGTTTGTTCTTAACTGGAAGTAGATATCGACGGCTTCTGCTGCTTTGGATTTAGCCCATATTCCCCAGACCTCTCCCCGGACGCATTTCGCCAATAGGATCTTGGACACTCGAGAGAAGTCATCGGAATGGCCCCAGTTCGCAAGCAACCCCCGTGGTCCAGAAGGCGCAGGCGCGAGGACAGAGCGTCGTACAGTGACCAACCCCAACTTAACTCTATCTGGCCCCCACGATGACATCGCCAGCAAGATTCTTGTTGGCGCTGGCTCGGCGTCAGGGACCCCTCTACTCCCTCAAGGACCAGCTCCTACTTCTCGACGAGGGTCGCCTCACAGCCTTCTCGATGCCCTTGGTAGCGCGACGCGCTCGGTGCCTGCGACACCTCTGGGGATGCCAACAACTGCTTCCCATCTGCTCAAGACTCCTGGTACACCTCATACCCCGGATCTTCAAACCCTCAACGGTCGTATTGCTACCCCGAATCTCATCTCCGACGGTTCTGTCAGCGCCAACGACCTTCAAGCCTCGCTCTCTCGCATCCCGTCCGGTCCTTACGACAACGGCTCACTGACTTACAATTCTGTCCAGTCTGGAGCGCGTGATGATGTACGTCAATTTTCATTGAACCCTCCGACCCTTGATGGTTAACCTATCTCTTGCCCATTTAGTACGATTCAATCTACGGTATTGGCAACGGGGCAGAGAGTGCACGTTTCAACACTTACGGCTTTGAGTCTACGACTCGTGCGGCTGCACTCGGCGCTTCCACTCCTGGAGGCTTGTATCCTTCGCAGAGCGGTACTCGATACGGACTCGGCTTGTCAAGTCGTGCCAGCACTGATAGCAAGATGAACGGACTTCATGGACCCAAGCACAAGCGTGGTGATATGGACCGGGAATGTTTGTGCTTGATTCCTATCACGCGAGGCTGGGAGCTAATCGTGACTTCGTTAGTCAATCGCTTCGCAGGCACTCGTCTTGAAGACCTACAAGGCGAGATTCCAGCCCTGTGCAAGGACCAACATGGTTGTCGATATCTGCAGAAGAAGCTCGAGGAAGGTGTCCCCGAACATCGTAACATGATCTTCCGTGAAACGTTCGGTCATTTTGCGGACCTCATGACAGGTCAGTGTGGTTTCTTACACAACTGATTTAAAGCTGACGCAACTTCAGATCCCTTCGGAAACTACTTGTGCCAGAAATTGTTGGAATTTTCGACTGATGAGCAACGAAATGTCATCTGCGAGTCCGTTGCGCAGGATCTTGTTAACATTTCCTTGAACATGCATGGAACTCGAGCTGTTCAGAAGATGATTGACTTTTTGTCCACGCGTCGACAGGCAAGTATATTCGACCCGATTCTTATTTTGTCCTAACTTACGGCCAAACAGCAGGCTGATCATCGGTACAATGCTCAGATCCATTCCATTATTCGCGCTCTCAGCCTGCACGTCGTGGTCCTCATCAAAGATTTGAACGGTAACCATGTAATTCAGAAATGCTTGAACAAGCTGGCGCCGGAGGATAATCAAGTACGTGGGACCAATTTCTGTTAAAAACTCCGCTCTGATCGACCACCGCGCAGTTCATCTACAATGCCGTCGCGGCGAATTGTGTCGAAGTGGCCACTCATCGTCATGGATGCTGCGTGTTGCAACGCTGCATTGATCACGCATCAGAGATGCAGCGCGTGCAGCTTGTGAATGAGATCACGTATAACGCGCTCACCCTTGTCCAGGATCCTTACGGCAACTATGTAAGCTGATATGCTCTCTTTGATCAATATTCGTTTACTCATGCGGGTTCTAAGGTCGTGCAATACATCCTTGACCTCAACGATAACCGTTTCAGTGATGCTGTCATCCGTCAATTCTCAGGGAACGTATGTGCCTTGTCTGTGCAGAAGTTCAGCTCCAACGTCATCGAGAAGGTAAGCACATTTTACCCGCACGTGGCGCCTTGTCTGACATTCTCGTAGTGCATTCGTGTGGCAGAGCACAATACTCGGAAGTTGCTCATCGAGGAACTCCTGAACCGCTCGCGTCTCGAAAAATTGTTGCGGGACTCCTACGGCAATTACTGCGTCCAGGTGTGTTCATGCTTCAATCTTTCCTTGTTCACTAACTGATTACCAGTGAAGACCGCGTTGGACTACGCTGATCCTACCCAGAGGGCGCTGTTGGTGGAGGGTATTCGTCCTGTGCTACCTCTCATTCGCAACACGCCGTACGGCAAGCGCATCCAGAACAAGCTTCAACGTGAGCAAATGGATCACTTTGGCCCCGGCTTCGCAAACCAGCAGGCCCTCATGGCCCTCAGCAACCAAGGGATGGGCGCCGGACGCCACTTGCCTCAAGGGCTTGCCGGCAATCCCTTGGCGGAAGTCTACGGCGCTTCGAACGGATTGTACTCCATGCCAGGGCAGGGAGGGTTCGGACAGACGCACCTGAGTACTCAGATGCATTCTCTCCAACCTCAGTCCATCGACGGCTACGTTCTGCAGAGCAACTCTAGTCACAACCAGGGGTTGCAGGGGTTGCCGCAACCTCATGGAGGGTCATTCCCGACTGCGTCGTTTGCCAGCCTCCCAGCCTTTGGAAGTCTCGGAGGTTCGCTGAATGATCCTTACCAGCGCTCCGCGTTTGGGTACGGAATGTAAAACCCTCTTCTCTCGGTGGACAACTCGAACGCTCTGTCATCAACACTATCATCATTTTTAATCCAGTTCGATTTCCAGGCGCGTATCGTGCATTTCTACTTCCAAAATCTATCCTACTACATACGTTTTCAATCGCTGTTCACATGCTCGTCTAACATGCCCTCCCACTCCTGACCTACTCATACCACACACTGCATTGTATTTTGCAAAACGGCATATTTTCCCGATCATTTGTTTTCCTGCTTTCCTGTGACCAATACTTTTTATTATTGCCCATACACATTTGTAACGGTTATCCCTCATTCTACCAACTTCCACTCGGTTGTCTGTCTTATAGTACCCTTGCAGCACTATTGGTCTGTCATTTGTAGTTATTCCAAAAAGCTGTACAAAGTCGTTATCTAGATTCCCTTCATCGTGGAAATTCGCATTCGTTGCCGCTTCACCTTCCGGGAGAATGTTGGTTCTGAACGGGCCGAGAGATGCCGGAGGACCACGATTGAATTCCGTCGCACAAAAGAGCGCCCAACGAAAGAGCAACTCAAACTCTTCCTTTACCATGCCACGACAATTCACTCTCGCCTCAAGAGCCTCCCAGCTCGCTCAAATCCAGACGAACATGGTTCTCAAATCGTTGCAAGAAACGTTTCCCCCATCCAATGAATCCTCCCCGACCTTCACTACATCCTTTATGGCGACGGCTGGCGATAAGAACCAGTCCCAAGCGCTGTATCTCCTAGGAGGAAAGGCCCTCTGGACGAAAGAACTCGAAGTCGCGTTGAAGGAACGTCATGTCGACATGCTGGTCCACAGCTTGAAGGACGTTCCGACCACCCTTCCAGAGGGTTGCATCATTGGCGCAATCTTGGAACGCGAGAATCCGGTGGACAGTCTAGTCATAAAGAAGGGCAAGAGCTGGAAGACCCTCGGCGATCTCCCATCCGGAAGTGTTATTGGGACGAGCAGCGTTCGTAGAGTTGCGCAGCTGAAGCGTACATATCCCAATCTGGTTTTCCAGGACGTGGTGAGTTTTCTGCCTTGCAGAAAATGTTCCCTGTGATCTGAAATTCATGTCTTTTCTCATTGTAGCGTGGAAACTTGTGAGTTACTTCCTCGATCTCTAATCATTAGGCGGTTAATAGACTGGATTCGGTAGGAATACGCGTCTCGCTAAATTAGACGCCGAAGATGGTCCATTCGCTGCGTTAATCCTCGCAAAAGCTGGCCTTGTAAGGTTGGGACTGGGGGATCGCGCGACGTCGGACATCGTGGCCCCGACTCTATACTACGCCGTTTCCCAAGGGGCGCTGGCCGTGGAGATTCGGAGCGACGACGTTGAAGCGATCGAGTTGTGTAAGGCCCTCACGCATCGGGAAACTGCATGGAAATGCTCAGCGGAACGGGCATGTCTTCGGGTGTTGGAAGGAGGTTGCAGTGTTCCCGTCGGAGTCACCAGTAATTTGATGAACAAAGACGGAGCAGAGGTCCTCGTGATAACGTGCAGCGTCACCAGCGTGAATGGACGAGCCCACGTTGAGCACACCCTGAAGGAAAAGGTGACATCTCTTGAAGATGCTGAGAAGGTCGGGGAGAAACTGGCCAACATAGTGTTGGAAAACGGGGCGAAGAGAATTCTAGATGAAATCAACGTGGACAGAAATCGACGAGTCGCTGAAGCGAAGGCGGCAGATGAGACACAGCAGATTGAAAGTAGTGCGCAGTAAGGCTGCGAAGGCGTATTGCTTTGACGATAGATAAAAAAAGGGATGTACTTTTATTGGTGTATCATACATGTTCGAGACAAGGAATGCCTTGAGGTAGCACCCTTGTTTAAGGACGTGCAGGACTGGGAGATGCTCTATCTCCCCACGAGCGCCTGCTAGACCCTTCTGAAAGATACGGGAACGCAAGTGACTCTAAGGCAGGGAGACATGAAGAAACAAGTGCGAAAAACGCCACATTTATAGGAAACTCGTGTTTGGCCCTGCTTGTCTTCAGCTTCCACCACAGAAGATCTCTCAGAGATGCTGAGGGCTCCGACGAATTTCACTCTTTCATCGGGTTTTCACCTCAACAACAGAATTCTCTTTCTATGTCCAAGTGCTACCTAGTTTTTTTCTCGCACTACGGTTCCACAGGACAGATCAGCGCTCGTTGACGTTGCATCCGAGTCGGTGGCTGTGCCTTAATTACTAGTATTGATCGCATCCGGTCCCTACAGCCTCTCTCTTGTTTCTCATCCACAATCCAAATCGCTTTATCTTCGAGCCTTTTCCACCTCATCCATGGGGTCTATATCTGCAAGGCGCTTGGCCAAAGAATTGCGTGAGATTCAATCCGAGGGATGTCCCGTTGGTGAGTTCTACCGAAGGCTATTTCGCAGGTTTGCTTGACACCCGCAGTCCAATCCTCCTGCACAATGTGCTGAGGCGTCTGCTGTTCTTGACTAACTCTGAGATATAAATCCATAGGTATTACACTGGTCGATGCTAGTGACTTCACAAAATGGTTATTTACGATAGAGGTCATGGGGAACTCCCAATACCAGGTGCGTTCTCACTCGCTTCAACCTTCTTATCTGCTTCTTACTCTACGCTCTGTGGGTCCACAGGGAGAGGTGTATACCCTTCAATTCAGATTCGATGCACAATATCCAATATCGTCACCTGCCGTCCAGTTCGTCGTCACAGACGGGAAGGAAGCGCCCATCCATCCAGTTCGTCCATTCTGCCTGGTTTAGCCATAGAACGAACAAAGGCTCATGTTTGTCCCGTGCCCTAGCATGTTTACTCTAACGGGCACGTAAGTCGTTTACGACACTGTAGAATGTGACCCGATGAAACATACTGCAACACTCATCGCGCAGATCTGTGCGTCGATCCTAGGAAGCGAATGGTCACCGGTCCTGAGTGTAATCGCGGTTTGCGTGACTCTACAGAGCATGCTGGCATCTTGCAAGGTAAGTTCTAGGCGCGTATGGTCCATGCATGGCTCATGCTTCTTCCGCTATCGCAGAAGAAGGAACGGTTCGTGTGAAGTCCATCCTACAGCCATCCCAGTCATATCGAGCGTCTTTTAGGCCAGCGGACAACGACAGATATGTGCGAACTGCTCCAGATAATCCGAAGAAAGTATGTGATTGTTCGGATCCATGATTTGGTCTTAACCTGATGCTACTCTCCCGTTAGACGCTCTTCCATTATGATGGTATGAAAGGATCGTAGTACAAGTTTCCATTGCTAACTCTGCTCTCTTCTCCTTCCTTGTAGATGACACGTAAGTAACACCTGTGTAACTTCACCTCTCTAGCCATCTGATCCCGTTGTTGAAAGTGTATAGATTCTATTCAAGATACCACCCCACTGATTGTGAACGACACGTGAATTAACATTGATCCTTTCCTTGCACACCAATGTACATTTGTTTAGCCAACTCCACAGAAAATGTATTCCACGATGTACAACGTAAAACCGTAAGAGCAGGGGAAAGTATAAGGGAAATTTGAGATGATAAGTGCATAGCTACCAAATACAAGGAAGTGAGAGAAAAATGTGTGTTGTTCAACCCTTACCAGCACAGCAACTTCGTAACACTGGAGCTGGAGGTGTAGTTTCCATTGGGATCGCTGCCCCTTCGGCTGGGTGTCTTTCGTTGTCGCAACAACCCCCGCAGGAAGTCCGACAGGTACAGTTTCCATTAGGACATTTGCACTGACCACCGCAGCACTCCAGCTTGGGAAGGTTAACTAAACCAAAAGCGAGATTCTGGGTTCCGTCTTGTGATCTGACGGCATTGGTGTAAACGGTCGTATTCATGGGGTCCAGGTGGATTGAGGACATTTTGCGATGGGCTGGAGGGGGCGGAAGGGCTGCCGCTCTGGCAAAGAAGCGATCAAGGAAGCTCGTGCTCGTCTCTTGCGAGGAGCTGGTGGAAGGCAGCGCAATCCCGAGAGTACGGTCAATGCAAGTGCCGCATCCTTCTGCGCAATCTCTGTGGTCGTGACTGGTGTGGCCCAGCCCGCGATGCTCGACACACCCCGGGCAGGCACATTCAACGCCACAAGTGCACCCAGAACCAGCAAGAGAGGTGATTTGGCTCATTGGAGGCATGAATGTAAATTCGGGCATCGGAGTTGAAATCGAGGACGAGGGCGGCGAGGCTTGTCCATAGAGGATCGGAGGTAGGTCCGGTCCTTGCGAGGGAACGGAGTACGTTACATCGTGCTTCTGTCGTTTGCTGGATGGGAAGTGCGGACTTTCGGGGCGTGGGCGGGGTCTGCTGATGGATTTCTTCGCGGGAAGGGATTGCGCCAAACGCGAAACAGAGGTAGCGGCCGGAGAGGAGGCGCAACACATTGCAGCAGCTTGGGTGAGCGTTGAGAGACCACCGACTGATTCGGAAGCTGGGCTTTCAGGAACAGATGGCCCGGAGGCTGTAGTCTGCCCGCATTTGCACTTCCAAACACTCTTGCAAGTGCAAGGATTTAGCAGCGAGTCCACTATAGGAATCGATTAGAACCAAGTCCCTTAGTGTGATCACAGGACTACACACCTCTCTGCCGAGCATCAGCAGGTAATGACATCGATGATTGGGAAAGGACATCTCGTAAACCGTTGGGAAGGGCAGGGGCAATGGGGATGAACCGCCTCGCTGAAGTAGTTGTCAATCACGGAAAGGCAGCAGGGTGATAGAACGTACTTTTGGATCCGGAGGATGATGCTAAAGGCTGCATTGCCTGGACCTCGCTCACGGCGTGGTTGCAAGTGCATTTCGAATGCAACTTCTTCGATTGCCGCAGCTCCCGACATTTGGTGCATTGCGACACAGGACGGCCTTTCTTTTTAATCTCAAAAAGAGGTCTGTCGGTATGATGGCAGGAAGACGATCTATGGCCTTTGATGCATGATTCGCTGTGGTCTTCAGGTCAGCAAGCAGCAAGCCGGGCGAGTGGAGAACAAGTACCAGGCAAACTTCTTGCTATTGACATAGACCTACAGGGGTCGGTAAGTGAAGGAATCAAGTCAAGAAAGCTGGTAGGCATTACCATTGCTTGAGGCGGTCAGTGCCAATGGCAAGAGCGGGATAACGGCGGAGGATATAATCGTGAGGAGAGGAAACGCTTTAAGGAACTGGGACCATACAGTCCTCAGATTAGAGGCGGAACATGTGATCACCTAAGCTATCTTGGCAACGGCTGCGTGGGTTCAAATCAGACACCTCCCCAGTCTTCATTACACACATTATCGACTATTATTATACCTCGACGCACTATATAAGTTGTTTTTCTATACAGACATGTATTGGGCCATGCTGAAAATAATGAGCCGACGTTCTCCTGACAGATGGGCAACCAGAAAGTCACCTAGAGTCGCTGGATTCCTCCTTTCGTGATAGTTTCTTCTCCAATTTGGAGAACTCGTTCAGTGCGACCTGCTCCTCCGGATCCAGAACCTATTCATGAGTGAATTTAGCGGCGATATTGACGCAATCCCTTCTTTCAAACTTACCTGCTCCACCCCCTTGACTTCTGGGATGTAATGCATCAACATGCGTTCGATCCCAGATTTCAGAGTTACAGTGCTGGAATCACAGCCTCGGCAGCTTCCTTTTAGCTTGACTGTAACAATGCCTGTTTCTTCGTCGAAGCCGCGGTACTCGATATCGCCGCCGTCTTCCATGATTGCAGGGCGAACTCTGGTCTCCAGTAATTCCTTGATCATGGCCACCGTTTCGGAGTCCGTGTCTAGGATTCGGGTGTCTTGTGGGCCGGCTGCCTCACGGTCTTCAGCACTACGGAATAAGGGCTGCCCAGAAGAGAAATGCTCCATCAGGATGGAGTATATTTCTGGTTTGACGACAGACCACGGGTTTTCAGAATCCTTGGACACAGTTATGAAATCGGGGCCGTAGAACACGGTGGTTACACCCTCGACACCAATGAGTCTGATGGCAAGCGGCGACGCGAGGGCGGAGCGCGTATCGAGAAATTCTGCGGTCCCTTCCTCGCCCATTACCGGAACGCCGGGAATAAACTTCAACGAGTCGTCATTTGGAGTTGTCTCTGTCTGGATGAACATAGATCGTTCTTGCGCACACATGTCAGAGCTTGCCGTGATGAGATGAAATAAATTAGTCACTTGAAGAAGGCTGTATTGAGAGAGGCACATGTTGATTCCTGTGGGAGGGTCGAGAACCAAATGGTAGGCCAAAGTGTGATGTTCTCCGAGGAGAGGCCGTTGCTGCGAAAGTTCGTATGGATCTATAGGCAGTTGTGCGGACGTTTGGGGAGGTCCTTGAGGCGGCCTGTGCAAGGACGCGGAGAGACGATGAGGAGGCCATGGTGGTTTGTGAATGAGGAGAGCCCGCTGAATAATGCGTCAATTGCCTCCGAGCCGCCGGAACCGGCTGCCACGATCACTCACCCCGATCCAGGTTTGGCACAACGTTCAATGCATTCACCGCGCAGCCTCAAGAATGGTAAACTCTTCTGCTGATGACCTGCCAGAACTCGCGCTTCAGTCCTTTCTTCTCCTTTCGTTTCTTTGGTTCGCCTACGTCTCATGGAGAGCATTCAGACCTCGGAATCATCACTCGCTACGTTCTGTAGCCGTCCTTGTCCTGGGAGATATTGGTCGTAGTCCAAGGATGATGTACCATGCTCAAAGTTTCGCAGAGAACGGCTTCATGACTGATGTTATTGGCTATGGAGGTCAGGACGTGCCTTCTGTGTATTGAGAAATTAACACCACGATCTGCAGGTTCAAAGCCTATCCCCGCTCTCGAACGTCTACCCAGAGTGAGGATTCATTATATCCCTGAACTCCCGACAATGTTTCGCTTTCTGCCATTCATACTTTTGGCGCCCATCAAAATAGCCCTTCAAATTGTCAACATCTTACTATGGCTCCTCCTTTGGATAGAAGTGCCCCCGGAATTCATCGTTGTACAGGTTCGTCGACGTGTCGCTAGGTTTATCACGAGGCTGAATTATGCAACACAAGAATCCCCCTGGCATCCCGATGTTGGCACTAGTGCACCTAGTGGGACGAATTCGCGGCAGCAAAGTCATCATTGACTGGCATAATCTTGGATACAGCATTCTTGCCTTGAAATTGGGAGAAGATCACATTTTGGTCCGCATTGCAAAGTGGTGAGTTGGAAGTCCTGACTATAAGGCAACAAATTAAAGCTTCACCAGGTTTGAAGCTACTTTTGGATATTCTGCTTATGCCCACCTATTTGTCACAAAAGCTATGCGCGATTTTCTAGTCAAAGAGTGGGATATTCAGTGGGTAGTTCTCTCTCCGGTGGTCGAGTTCAGACTCCAACGATTGAACCAAGGGGTCATAAAGCCGTTTTATACGATCGTCCACCACGACATTTCCATCGCTCTTCTGCTCAAGAAATTCATGAGGTATGTGGTGCTGCATATTTTCTAAGCCGTCGTCTAAAACCATCTTCCAGCTTTTCTGCAAATTGCAGCCATCTCTGTTGGCCCAAAAATCTCTCCGTGGCTTCTTACCAAAAGTCTCAATGCCATATTCCACACCCTTAACGGACACTCCAGAACGGACATCGTCAAGAGGCTCTGCGTCTCCCACAAGTTCATCATTTGCAGAAACTAGAATGCCCACCCTTAGAGCAGACAGGCCAGCAGTGCTTGTCTCTAGTACCTCATGGACTCCAGATGAAGACTTCAGTATATTACTGGACGCGCTTCGTCTTTACGAGAGTCGGGCCCAGGAATTGGGTTCTGTGGATGCAGTAAAAGCTCCAATGACTAAGGGCCGACTGCCAAAGTTGCTTGTCATTGTGACTGGGAAAGGTCCTCTTCGAGAAAAATATATGACGGAGATTTCAAAATTGCAAGAATCGTGGAAATGGGTCCGCTGCATAAGCCTTTGGCTTGAAGCTGAAGATTATCCTGTTCTACTAGGTTTATCTCAGCGGATTTTAGATGAACGTGGCGTCGTCTAACCCTTCCTAACAGGATCGGCAGACCTAGGGGTGTCTCTTCATTCCAGCTCTTCCGCTCTTGATCTACCAATGAAGGTCGTAGACATGTTTGGGTGTGGGCTTCCTGTCTGTGCTTTGGACTTCACTTGGTCAGTCCACCGTTGGAAGTTTCCAGCCCGATCTAACTTTTCAACAGTCTCAATGAATTGGTGAAGAACGGCAAGAATGGGCTCGTCTTCAACAATTCTTCCCAACTAGCGATACAGCTTGAGGTGAACTGGACCTCACCTGTTTGATATTTATCCACTGAAAACGTCGTTATAGGAGCTCTTCCTTTCATTTCCCGATGCTCCTCGACTCGCCTTACTAACATCCTCGTTCAACAATCTGTCGCATCGGCCATCCACGCCATCTAACCCTCATATGCCAAAGCAACACCGGAGCACTCCCGAGAAGGAGGAAACCTGGACTTGGAGCACATGGGAAGAGAACTGGGGCAGAGTGGTGCGACCGCTAATTCTGAGCGACGTCAACCTGTAATTCTATCAACCAATCCAACTCTAACGAGGCAATTATACACCGATCGAACTAAGAAGTGCCCGCCGTCGATGTTGCGGTGAATGTTAAAGTTTCCAAACGCCCTCGGCCTTTGCATTCTTTCTGCAGCAGATCGTTGATGACCCGGAATTGACTAGGGTTAATCAACATGGTCTAAAGGCGCATATTCAGGATAAAAACTGGAAGGAAATAAATGGATCGACGTACCACTGCCCAATCTGTCTCGCCTGTCTCGTCGTGCTCTACCGTCTCTGCACCCTCAAGGACCTTCCCTCGGAGTTTCGGTACATCTGCGACTGGCAAGGAGACCTTGATCCTCATGTGTGCTCTTTGAATTGGCAGAGTAGAATCTGATTGCAGAATCTTGATGCATTCAGAGACCTAGTACATTTTTTCAACTCGTTTCTGCGACCAAACAATATGGTGGGGAGCTTACCTGACTTTTAGCGTTCTTGTTTTGTTTGATGCTATAGCCTGCTTCCGTCATCGCTTTCTCGACCATCCCGACGGGATAAGGTCGCTGGGTAACGGGATCGACGCATTTCTCGGCCACGAGTGTCGCGATTTCCTTTCGTAGAGATGTAAGATCGTGGTCGCGCTCCTTCTCTCCGACTTGGACTTCTCCTTTCTTGAGAATCTAGAAAACATGCATCTTAAGACTTATCTCGTGGTAAGGCAAGATGAAAGATCAAATCCAACATACCTCCTTTACGATGCCAGATACATCCATCTTCCCGAACGCCTTCTGTAAATCACCGCTCTTCGCCACCTCACCCTTCGACACGTTCACAAATACATTGTTGATCTGTAGCACATCATCTAGATTCGTTTCTCTGACAAGGAGGTCAGCCGGTCTAAAATTCCTGACGAACAAATCAGACATACACTCCGGTTCTCCACTCCTGGACTTTGTTCTTGTAGCAGGCGATCTAGAAGACTTATGAGCGGTCGTTATTCAACAAAAGGAATATGATGGGTACCTCGAATCGTTTACCGCCTTTCTTTAGTCGTACTATGGCTACATTTGTCAATCTAGAAGAAATATTCCTCAATGGACGGCGCTCGTGAGAGCAGGTTGAACATTACTTGATTTGATTAGATGGTTGCTGGATCTGAGGCATATTGTCTATGGGCTGGATATCAGGCGAAGCTGGCTTGTCGTATTAGAGAAGGAGTACAAAGATGCAAGCTGAGGTATAGTCTGCAATCTCGGGCCCGGCAGTGAGCAAGTTTGTATGAATCATTCCACGTGACGTCATAAATGAGGACAGAAGGCTGAGAACTTCAAAATTAAATGCGAACTGTACAACGGCCTCAGATGGGTGCATACACCTCTTGACTCAACCTCGGGACATAGTGGGCGGGAGCCTACCATCCTGCACGTAGCCCTTGCCCAGTTCGCGGGTGTCGCGGTGCAAACAGGTAGACACGGCGTGGGAATATTGATATGAGGCACTGCTAATGCTTGGTACACCAAGGATTGGCCGCAGTTCCTTTGCCCCACATCTCCTCTGGACTCGCTCATCTCGCAGACATGAAGGGCTTCGGGAAGGCGCTGGCGCGGTAACTGGATTTTATCCTCACGATTATTCTCACCGTTCTCTTACTCCTCGATGCGTTTTAGAACGCCGTTCGCTGTTACTAGCAAGATTGGAATGGCGAAGAGTGAGCCTTCAGTTGAACGAGACCGAGCGCCAAACCCGCTGACTTTCATCGCTCCATCCCCGATCTTTAGAGTCGACTGACCCCGAGTTCGACGACTACCATCGCCATTTCACTGCACTGGAGCAAGGTGCAGAGAAGCTTATCAAGGATAGCAAAGCGTTCTCGGAGGCTGTCACTTGTATGAAACCTTCATGACCTCCTCGCGGACAGGGAACTGACTTGCACCCGTGGTTTTGTTAATCTCTTGTGACACATGTCCCCACTCGTGCTTTATGCCCTGGAATCATCTTGGAATCGTCTTCAACAGCCCTGTTCACTGCTGGAGCTGGCTTTGCTTCCCATTTCACCGTCATCCTCCAGCCCATCGCTGGCGAGTATGACCTCATCGGAAAACACCCTGATGCAGGGCACACAATTCGCAATGTGACCAAGTACGAGGCCGCAATGGCAGAAATGCGTGAGCTGATTGGGCCAGAGCTCGAGCTCATTGACACGCGCATCGTTGGGCCTGCGAAGGAGTTGCAAGCGGTGATGAAGACCATTCGTAAGAGCATAACGAAGCGCGAGCATAAAGTGCGTCATGCCTGGTCTTGGACTTCCCATATTTACCGCATTTCCAGTTGACCGATTATGACCGATTCAACAATTCGCTCACAAAGCTTCGCGACAAGAAAGACAAATCGTTGAGCGACGAGAAGAACCTGTTCAAGGTGAGATATCGATCAACGCCTGGAATTGTTGGCTTATGTTCTTGGTAGTTGGAACAAGACTTTGAAATCGCTACTAATGAGTACGACTATATCAATAATGCCCTGAAACAGGATCTTCCACGCTTTATGATGCTGGCCACTCAGTTCATAGACCCTTTATTCAACTCTTTCTTCTATATGCAGTATGTTTTATTACCGAAAACTTTTTGCACAACAAGATCTGACCACGACACAACTTTGACCGGCAGACTCAACATATTTTATTTGTTGTTGGAAAAGATGCAGAGCTTCGCTGATGAGTCCAAATATGATATAAGCAACGTGCCAGGGGCCCAGATTGCTCAAGAGTATGAAGAGAAGAGGACTGATGCCTGGAGTATCATCGAAAACTTGGGGATCATCAAACGGATTGTATCAGTTTGTAAGTATGGAACCTTCCACCGCGTTTTTGAGGTCTGATGGGGCGCTCTATATCAGCCAGACTAGTTCAACAAACGCGTGCACAGAACAACCAGACCATGCTTGGGCGTGCAGGATCTGTCGCAACAACGGCTTCTGGTTCTTCGAGCCTGAAGACAGCACCTCCGCCATCTCGTTCTGTGTCAGCATCATACAAGAAGGCTCCTGCTCCTCCTGCGTCACTCTCATCGCAAGGTGCAGCCCCACCTCCATACACCCCCTCAGCAAGCGGTGTAGCAGCTGCGTCAGCAGCAGCAACAAAGCGTGCCCCACCTCCCCCTCCGCCTTTGAAGCCGAAGCCGAAGCCTCCTGCGCCCCAAATCAGATATGTTGTTGCTTTGTATGATTTCGCTGCCCAGGTTTGTGGACTCGCTCGCGATGCAGATGGGGCATGACTAATGATTTCCAGGCGGACGGAGATTTATCGTTCAACGCGGGAGATAGGATCGAGCTGGTGCAGAAAACGGAAAGCGCTGAGGACTGGTGGACAGGCCGTATAAACGGGCAGCAAGGAGTGTTCCCAGGTAAGCATTCCGGGACTTGACAGATCATCAGCTGAGTAGTAGCACAGGAAACTATGTGCAGGAGACGTAGGTAGATTGGTAGACATGTTGTATGCAATAATCGTAATGTGATTGGATAATGGGATTGGTCAACAAGTGTCAACAAGTGTCAACAAGTGAGGGACGCTGGATCCAGCCCCGGTCTGACTCCAGACCACCAGATTCGAGCCTTCCTGTTCTTGTACCACCACCATCTCCTTCCCCAATGGCACTCTCACTTGCCCGCATGCACCCCTCAATGCGCATTCCATGTCTCTCCTCGACCGTCATCACCCGAAGAGCCATGATGTCTGCCCTCCGCACGGGGGCCATAAACCATCCAGCGCTTCCGAACTCTCCTCCGCCAACTATACCGGCGGAATCGACAGCAATGTCGGCCGATGCGGCTGCACCACAAACAGCAGCACCTCCCCCACCTGTTCCTAGAGCCGAGAAGCCCCGGCCGACGATTCGTGCAACCAAGGCTGCCCTTACGATCGTGCGTTAGCTCCGCGCACTCTTCCCGATGCTACTCTGGACTCACTTCTACTCTTTGAAATGGTTTAGACACCCGGTGCTGTCCAAAGACTACGGAACCTCCTCAGTGGCCCAACACCCCAACTAATCCGGATTGGTGTGCGGAACAAGGGGTGTGCAGGCCTCTCGTACCACCTCGAATACGTCGAGAAACCCGGAAAATTCGACGAGGTCGTCTCACAGGATGGCGTTCGAGTGCTAATAGACTCCAAGGCACTCTTCTCGATAATTGGGAGTGAGATGGACTGGAAGGAGGACCCGCTCAGGTGCGCTGACTTATCATCTATGTCTATGATGTGATGTTGACCCTTGGCTAGTTCAAAATTTGTTTTCAAGAACCCTAATATCAAGGATGCTTGCGGATGCGGGGAATCCTTCAACGTTGCTTCATAACACACGTATTAGAGCCCATCTCCGCCGTCCTGCAGCATTTACCGTGCCCCTTACGCTATATCACCAATTTCTGTATCAATACCACACGGACTTGTTCCACCATTTAGAAACGGTTACTCTGTATCATCAGCACTAATACAATCTACCGCTCATGAACTATATACCAAGGTCCCAAAACACTTCTGGAAACAAGAAAGCATGATGAAATAAACACTCTAGAATACAACATGAAAGATGCGGTGGTTATTGTCATAAGTAGTGTCATGATCCGTTACGCATATCTGAGCCGTCCAATACGACGAAAGACGAGTCCATCCTCGACGCGAGCCCATCCAGCTCTCGTGAGACATCGGTGCTTTCCCGATTCCGAGGAACACCCAGGAGAGTTCCCTTTTGACCGATGCTTTTCCCAATGCCAAGGCTGATGCCCTTCTTCAAAACGTTACTCTTCCTTTTGGTTTTTGTATGAGTTTCAGGTGGCTCATCTGATTCAGCTGGATTCTCCGCGACCTGGACCTGGAAGTCGAGGCTGACCGTGTTGATAGGCTTGACGGGTTTGGGTTGGAGGATCGGTCGTTCCATCATCGTCGAAATATCCTTCAATGGTCGTGTATTGGATTGCTCGCTGTTCTGGAGGAGTGCGACATCAATTGGGGCAAATGATCGTCGTTTGGAACGGGTAGACGTGCGATTCTGAAGGTGCGAGGGCATGACGAGGAGATTATCCTCGGTTATCGCAGCGTAAGATGATTTGGCATCCGAGAAGTGATTTGGGCTGGTGTCGCTGTGATGACTGTGCACGACCATCAAGTTGTCCTCGGTGACTGCACTGTACAGATTCTCATCTGGAAAGTGACTCGGGGTAGGTGGAACTGGAGGTGTTGGGGCCTCAACGCGAGGTGGGTTCCAGGTTAGAGTAGAGCTGCTGTTGGGGGTGATGGGTTGTTGAACGGATGAGGTGGGAGGTGGAAACAATGAGAGTTGACGTTGGGTGTAGTTTGACCCAGAGGGTGCCTTAGGTGGAGGACTGGCCAACGGGGAGGTAACAACGGAGGGGTGGTAAAAAGCCTGGGCCGTATAGGATGTCCCCTTGCTCCCGTCCTTCGTGGACTCACCTTTCGCGCCCAAAATAGCGCCGCTCCTCGAAGAAGGTCCGGGTTGGGGCCCGGCGTATGTCATGCGGCGAGTGCCCCGAGACAATCGTGTGCAATCAAAGTAGTTTCTTGGGTCGTGCGAGTCCAAATGCGTTAAGGAAGCTGCTGAAGGTGTTGAACTTGAAACGCTTGCCAGGCCCTGATGTAGATGCGTCTGCGAGGTGGTGCTGTGAGTAGGTGGGTAAGAAGTTCCCATTGGCAGAGACCCTCCTGCGGAACCCGCCGTTGCCGCTACGGCTGCTAGGAGTGTCGAAGAGGAAGCGGTGGCTTCGTCGGACGGAGATTTGCTGTGGGTGCTCGACACAGACGGCCGTCGTGATGAAGAACGCGACTTGCTGTCAACTGAAAGGCTCGGTGGTGGAGGATTCCGAGATTCTAGCGTGAGGGAGCTCGCGTAGAGTTGTTGTGCAACGGTAGCTCGTCGTGTACGTTGTGGATCGCGCGAGGCGGCAGTAGCCGCGTGCATTGGATTATCTCGCCCGCCTACAGGTCGAATGGCGAGCCGTCCGTACGTCCCATGCTCCCGTGGAGGCTTCACTGGGGCACTCGCAGGGTGCGTCCCATCACAGGGATGGACAAAAGTTACGCGAGGCGTTGAGGCATTTAGGTCAATATAGTACCTGCAAACAAGGCGGCGCCTATCGGCTCAGGGTATTCACGAAAGAGGCGAGGATATTTGATTACCATAATTTGCGCCTGTTCAGAAGAAATATGTCAACATTAAAGGATGTGCGGGCGATGAGGGGACGTACTGGGAGTCGAAGTGCTCAGCCCAACCTTCAGGAAGCGGCCGTGTGTCGGGGTTTCTGGGAGCAGCCGGCATTTGCAGAGTCCAATCGACCACGGGGATTGGGGGAGCGTAAGATGGAAAGTGAGAAGTGATCAAGGTCAACCATCGTCGCTTTTAGATGGTAAGAGATGGCCGTGTCATACCCAAACTTGAACTTGCTCCTGTTTGATAAAAAGCCTGAGAAAGAGCATTCATCAACACCTGGCGCATCGATGGAGATAATGAATGGCTTTCTTGTCCGAGACCGATGGAACTTGGAAGCGTGCGGCTCTGATAGGTGGCAAGAAGCCACTGGCTCTAGTGATATCGAAGTAACGGCAACAGAGTATTTGTCCGGTTCATGACTAGAGACGAGTCAAGACTCGAGGGGCACCTTGGTTCGCTCAAAGACCGCAACAATGATGCCCCAAAAATCCTCCAGAATAAATGCAACAACGCAAAAAAAATTATGATTGATAGAACTACTGATATTAAAAAACCTCCTACACAGTCGGGTAGAAGGACGTGGTGAAGTCGGTCAACGTGCTAGATGCAGCGTCCGTCAGGCCCGCAAAATCAATGTTAGCAATCGCGCTCGATACAACTGCGTTCGTCGCTCCACCGAGAACGCTACCCAGAATATTTGACTGGGAAGACGGGGGATTCTGAGACAAATCCTGAGGCCGGGCAAACGTCTGGGCGCTGTGAGAAGCAAGCACAGCCTCGGGATGGATTTGCGCAGCAGAGTAAGCCAAGATTGGGACAGATACTGGTGCCTTGTTGGGCGGGTTGCTGTGAGAATATGCCCTGCTGTGGTGCTGGTTGCATTGCATACATATGATTGCCCATAGCACTGTAGTTCATCATTCCTGGAGCTTGAGTATTAGGCAAAGCGGAGATTGGAGGTGGATGGTGCAATTCTTGCAGGGCCATTGCTTGCTTCTGTTGCGCTACATGCAACAAATTCATCTGGTGCACGATTGCATCATAGTCGGCCTGAGATACATTTGTAGAGTTTGTTGGCATGGAGGGCATTGCCGGAGCGGCTGGTGCAGGCTCATGAATGGGAACGAGAACGCGACTCACGGACGCCGAAGGAGAAGCGGTGTTGGCGGTCGATGGCGTGCTTGGTTTGCTCTGAGTAGCACCAGGAATGATGGCATTTGAAACGCCCGATGCAGCAGAAGCTACCATCTCGGAAAGCCCTGCCGTTAAAGCGTCAACCACACCTCCTTCGTCCTCGGAAGACAATATATTTGTCACATCTGTGGGAATGCCAACGCTTCCCAGGACCATTTTCGCCCTGGCCTTGAGAACCACCTTTCCCACTGACTTACCAATGGAAATACTAATTTTCTTGAGGATCTTCCGCCTTGCGTGAGGGTCGACATCGTTCTGAGGAAGTGTGGCTGTTGGATTTGTGTTGCCCTGCGCACCCTCCAACAAGACATTTGGCTGTGAGGAAATGGTAGCATTGTTCGAGCTGATCGAAATAACCGCAGGCCATGGCAAATTATATGGATGTTGGATAGTTGCACCAGATAGACTCGGGGCAAACTGCGGTTGAGAACTTGGAAGGGAGTCTATTGCCGAAGATTTCGGTGCTGCAATGTTGTGAACGACGATGGGGTTCGGTCGCGAGGTCAGCGAAAGCGACCCATTCTGAAACGCAGGTGTCGTGAGCTTGGAAGGGTCGGACAACTGGCTAGATAGTCGAGCCGTTGTCGTATACATGGGAGCTTCCTTTCGCGCTGTTGTTGAACCTGAAGGCAGGGTATTTGTTGCAGAAGACCGGGGGAAAGCGGTGGGAAGCGTGGCAGACCCATGATGTTGAAAGGTCAATTCCGCACCAGGATTCCTGACGTTGGAGGAAGAGCTTAAATGAGGAAGAGTATATTTGAATGTGGCCGCATGTCCTCCAGAGGGAGCATATAGAGGCGAAGTGGAAAGTCGAGAAACCGTTGAACTTCGTGCTCCACGACGATTTCCCGCACGATTGGAGAAAGATTGTATTCCATTAAGGCTCGGAGATGGAACGGAAGATAAAGGTGTCGGCGTCGGCGTCGGCGATGACGGTGTGGCGCTTGGAGAAGCCGATGGTGATGCATACAAGCTTTCAGGATCGAAATCCTCTCCTGAGCATTCACTATTAACCGGCCCTCCGTCGTCACACCCATTTTCGGGAAGTGGGTTCGTGGAATTGATCAATAATGGTTGCTTCTGTATCACGCTAGCATATAGCTGCTGGGCCTGGGTGGGCTTCCCACTATTGTGTGCTCGAACAGCATTCACAAGCGGTACGTCCGCTTGTGTTGCCTGAATGTATCGACGCGCTCGTGGGTAGGCAGGTTCTACGTAGCTCACAACATCGCCTTCATCTTCCGGATGAACGTAAGAGACTCGAGGTGGTGATGCGTCCAGGTTGATGTAGTACCTAACAGGATATTGAACTCGTCGCTGAAAAGGGAGACGTTATGAGACAGATCAGATGTTGTGCCTGTGGAAGGATTACTTCGGCGATTGGATTTGTAATAAGGCAAGTAAACGTACGTATGGTCGAAATACCAGGGTCAGGGACAATTAATCCTGTCATTGCGGGATGTTGACAGTGGCTGAGACTCAAGTCTGACAGACCCGACCGCGGCCATGCGAGGCGCCTACGATTGACCCACGATTAGGATAGGGCATTACGGCGCCAAACGTTTATCGACGCCCTGGTCCCCGGCCCTGGCCTCGGCCGCAGATTATAGGGTGAACAGGATGTGTCGATATCCTCCAGTCGCGAAGATGTGCAATTAAACACACGTCGAACATTTCCCTCGATCTTTGTACTTGTCGCATTTAATCGTCCGTTGTGACAGAAGACGAGAAGATTGTTGGAGTCGACCTAGGCAGGTGTTGACACCGGGCGAACACAGCAAATATTGGAGAGAGAAGGTTGAACTTGCGCAGGTCTCCACCGTCGGGGAGGGGGGGTCAAGAGGTTCGTTTGCTTGCTGCTTCCGTCGTACCAGCGTCGCAGGGCTTGACGGTCCCAACTTGAACGAGAGCGGAGCAGGACAACGAATCATAGATCAAACTGACGTTACGCCTCGGCCCGATTCCCGTGATCGTGACGAGACGCGTCTGTGACAACTTCAAGTCAACGGAGAGTCATCCAACACTCTTTCTGTCCTCGATCTATGAAACAGACACAACCTGCGCGTATTGACCAATTTATGCAGGATTGGAAACGATCTTCAAAGAAGAAAACTCAGGGTTGCCGGAAGGTCAGTACACTTGCAAACATCACAGCGACCAAACGGTGATTGAATAACGACCGTGGAGGTGTAGAGTTCTCTTATACGATGTTCCGACTGGAATTATTGTATTGATAGATGAGTGACAGCCCTGAACTCGGAATCGCATGAGTGGGCAACCAACAAGCTCAGTATCATCATCGCCATCGGCGAATTGGGTCGTCAACGCATCAACTTCTGGATCCAAGCCGCTACATGTCATAATTTTATACGCTATGTAGGATGATCAGATAGCATTGCCAATGTCTAAACCCTGGCCTAGCCTATCGAGGAGCAAAGGACTTGTCCTTCGGGCCATCCTCATCATTCCTTCACCAGATTTGGATCTAACTCTGTGGAATAGTGTGTTAGACGAGAAGGAAGCTCCTTGATTATAGCCCCAAAATTCAAATCATTCCTGCTGGTATGTTGGATAATGTCGCGCGACGCAGATGGTTCTCTGCGTTTCCAAAAACGGAGATGCGCCACACTATCAGTACAGTCTCAAAGATGTTCACTGTCGACGGCACGGGACACCCACATATGACCTTCAGCGAGTTTAACAGGCTCACAGGTGTCGCTTTCTCTCACTGACCAACGGCATCTCCTTTGTGAACCAACCAAAGAGTCTTATCAAAGCAAAAGTTTGTCAGATTGTGCTAAATCAATGGTAGCAGAATATATACGAACCCGACGCGCAAAAGCCAACAATCCAAACATTTGATACAGCTTCCCGGCCATCTCTGTAGCTCTGATCATTCAACTCCCTCAACCTGACAGACACGAGTACCGACGACAACTCAATTTCTCGTAAGTACATGTTATTCGGCGAGTACTTGATCCACCAGGGTTCCGGTATTGACACTGGTGCAAACCTTTCCGTCGAATGAGGACAGGAATGAGCAGTGTATGCAGTCGATTCGTGTCGAAAGGGCCTATATTTGCCGCAGTCTAGGTAGCCTTTTGACACGATAAGTTGCCACAAATCGATAGCTTTCTGAGAAAGGGTGGCGCAGCAACTAGTATGGATTGGCAAGCGGCTTGGGAACTCAATCTAAATCATGATGTGATCCCTTCTTTTAGCTTGCATAGTACTGATACATCCTTGGGCGCGATTGATCTGCCCGAGTGATTTATAATTTGAACGTCAACAGAAGAAAGGCCAAATTTCTGGTGGAAAATTAGTTCTACGTCAGGCCACCGGATTCTGTTCTGTATTTGCTTCGGGATCCCGTGTCACAGGTAAGGACCCTTTGCGCCACGTTCTGAAGAACCTGGAGGGTGGAGGGGAGAAATACTCCTATTCAATATTTACGAGTGCGCCATGCGATGATTTGAGGTTCACGTCCATACACCACATGCTACGGAGTTCAACGGTGTCTAGGCAGCGTTAACTCGCATTTAGTAAGAGTGGCACAATGTCTAAATATAGGAATTCAAGAATGGGATCCTCGAGAGCTTCTTGATGATCTACGACCAAAGTACACTGAACAAGACGCCTGGTGTAAGAGTCCGTTCGGTTGCCATAATCCAGCTGGATTATGATTATTGATGGCTAGCCGGTCTCTTCCCACCCCTCATCAGCTTACCGGATTGGTCTAGGCGACGGGGAATTTGATGACCGCCAGCATTTGGCCCGTCGTCGGCGGGTGCCTGCTCGCCGTCTCGCACAGCGAGCACGGATATCTTGGTCACTTTTCCATGATATTAGTTCAAATTTTGTACGAGGCTCTAATACATATACTAAGACTCTCTAAAGATGCCTGCTCTTTGTGAAATCACTCTATCCTTTTCCACAATACCTGAACTCTTTGACAAACTTTGACCATTTATGACATTGCTGAGGAGCTTTCAGCAACGACGTCCCTGAAGTAGTTCTCGGGAGGGCTTCATGGTCAATTTACTAGAGATGGCACTTGAAAGTTGGGATACAACATGTATTTTTCTGTGCTCGCTGTGCGAGACGGCGAGCAGGCACCCGCCGACGACGGGCCAAATGCTGGCGGTCATCAAATTCCCCGTCGCCTAGACCAATCCGGTAAGCTGATGAGGGGTGGGAAGAGACCGGCTAGCCATCAATAATCATAATCCAGCTGGATTATGGCAACCGAACGGACTCTAAGTACGGTGGACTTTCGACCATCAGATACTTTAGACCCGGCCTAGAGTCCGTGCACAGAGGCACAAGAGTAAGAGCAATCCAGGACATCAGAAGGGCATCCTGGAAGAGTGGGCCATTGGATGTTCAAATAAGCATCATCAGAGGCTACACGAGATGGTGCAGACAACGTTAACGACGTATGAGGAACAACGAAATATACACAGTGGATACAGCAAATGTACGGATGAATGTAGGACAGTAGCGCAGTAGGTAGTTCCACAGAGCATGTTGATACAGAAATGCAGGAATGAAAGGAGAAAAAGGTGCGAAACGGGTGGGTAGGCTGATATTTTTGATGTTCGTGAGTTCCCAAAGAATGTACGATGAGCTAGAGGCTTGTGAGGTAAACGAAAAGCGTGGAGGAGAAGCACATAGAAACGAAAATGTCCATCTTGTGCGCACGTCTTTTTACGGCGGCATCGATCTCACAGACGGGCCAGGTCCACCCACCAGCGGCACCCCAAGGCTCGGCGGAGCCATATAGCGCCCATTTTCGACCGAGGTATCGTCCCCACTGCGCTGCTTCCTCTTGATACTCGGTCGCTTCGACAGCATCACCCCGCCCTCCTTGTCCTCCTTCCTCAGCTCCGTCGGGCTCGCACCGCGTTTCCCAGTGGACGGCGAGGACGCACCAGAGGTTGTGTCATTCGAGTGCAGATGCCTCAGCGAGAGTGAGCGCGAGCGCGACCTGGGAGCTCGCTCGCTCTTCGCCGGACTGGCTGGGCTGGCGGGGGTTAGAGGGGTTCCAGGGGTAGCTGGTACAGGCGTGGCAGGAGTCGCAGGAGTTATTTCGGTCGTGGCCGGCTCGGGCGGGGCAGGTGATGCCGTCCTCGACTGATTCCTTGGGCCAATACCTGCCGCTATCTCCCTCTCCTCGTCCAGTACCATCAACGACCCCTCGATGATTGCCGCGTGCACGAACACGTACTGCCTCAAGCTCTGGCATAAGCTCATTCGCTGCTCACGCATATCCTGCACGACCTCCCAGATCGGGTCCTCGAACGTCGTGAGCGCTGGTGGTGTGAAGACTTCATGCAGCGGTCGCGGGTCCTTGTAGTCGAACGTCTTCGTCGACTGGTCGTTGAGCAGGGCAAGCGAAGGATCCAGCATTGGCGGTTTGTGGGTGGCGATCGACGTTGGCGCGGTGCGTGGAGGAAGTGACGCATTGTGGGCCGTGCTCGCCTCGTCCGCTGACGGAGACTGGGACCGCGACGGCGCCTCGCCCTCGCTCGACATGCTGCTCGGGTTGAACGGCGACCGCAGCCTGGGGAGTGCTCTCTGGTTGCGAGAAGGGCCATTCGTCACCACATGCGTCATGCTTCCCGACTTGTCGTCCAGTCCGTGCAGTGAGGACGTCGCGTGGGGCCAAGACATCGGCACGCCTTCCTCCGTCGTCGGAAGCGATGGGATATTCGAGGTGAAGGTCAACCGTGGGACAGACGCAGTTCGCACGCGTTGCTGTTGGTGGTCCGTCGTCGTCTGATGATTGAGGACCGACTGGAGGAGGTTCGGTGCCGGGGTGCTTGAGGCAGGGGCCAGCGCTTTAGAAGGTGATGAGGCCCCAGAAACAGAAGTCCCGATAGAGGAGGACGAATGATGATGATAACTACCATTGGACCCAGTTCCATCTGACATTCCTCCTACGCTCGACGATCTTGAAGTATTCTGCCCAGGCGGGACTAACGAGCTGGATGATTGTGCTGTCCGGCCGTTTCGGTCTGGCGAGCTCCCATCAATCTCGGCCCTCACATTCTGCGCCCATTCCATCGTCCCAGTCACGGTGGTGAAGCTGGTAGTGGTGCCCGAGTTGTCCGTGTTGTTTGTTCTCCCGTCGACCTGCATGGGAGAACCTAGGGGAACATGGACGACCAGCCCATCCTGCTTATCTGCGAATTCGAGTGGTGAGTCCTTTGAGCCCCCGGCGGATATCGTGATAGGCACTGTCACCACGGATGGCTGGTTAGCATCGAAAGGATCGACATCCATCGCGTCGCTGGCTTTCCTAGGAGAGGCTGCGTTGAGATTCGCCCGCACTTCGCGCCGAATAGCGTCCAGGATGGCATCCACGGCGATGAAGCCTCCCGTTCTTCCCACACCTGCGCTGCAGTGGAGCAGAACCGGGCTGTTTGCCAAGGCATGCTTCGCTATCCCCGTCTTTTCATCGACTTCGTCCAGACGTTCCTTTTCTGGCCGCCTCTTCCGTGGCTCCGTGGACTGGACAGACTGGGTGTCGCGGGCGGCTTCTTCGACCTGCTTGATCAGCCCCAAGACACCTCTGGGATCGTCCGGGACGTTCATATCAGGCCACTCGAGGTACTGCAGGTGAATGATTTGTCGGGGCTTGGCGTCTGGGTACCCTGTATGCGAAAGCTCAAAGGTCCGTTTGACGGTTTCGGAGCGATTTGTCCTATAGTGGTGACGGTAAGGTCGCTCCGAGCCAGCTGAGAGCGGGAAGCGGCGCGTCGATGCTCGTGACGGATGGACGGAAAGCGAGGAAGAATGCGACGGAAAGAAGCCTGCCGTTATGGGTCGCTCATCCGGGGGTGCCAAGCCTTCTGTGGAGATCAGGCGGAGGCGGAGAGGTCCAAATACGGTATCCGTCCAGTAAGCGCCACATTTTACCATCGCGCCTTCCACTTCCCGCGTCAACATGACGATGACATGGACATTTTGTTCCCAGCACAGTCTGTTATGGAAGACGCGTGGTTTAGAGACAGAAAAGAACCACTGGGCAGGGAAACTCACGTCCAGAAATCCGTGAACGTCGCAGGAAGGGGACCTTGCGTGGCGATGTAACGCCTATTGGTGCCCAAGGGCTGAACATAGGACGCGTTGACATAATCATCGTCGTGGTGCTTCTTTTGGTGGAGTCGTACACGGGCATGCTCGAACGGCCAGATGTGCCGATATCTACATCACAGAGCGGACAATCAGTGTGGGTTGGCAAGCGTGGGGTGGAGACTGACCTGTTCTTGGCACCCTTTTCTACGCCGGCCGTTATGCTATAGGGAAAGGGAACGGGGAATTCACAAACACCGTTTTGGTGGGTGGTCTCCTTGGAGTGGTGCTCCATGATGCCCATGAGGCGACGCTGCTCGGCGAGCTCTACTTTGAAGAACTGCATGGCAAGGGCCTCCTTACCCTCCTCGACAAGAACAGAGGAAGCATCATCGTCTTCGGACTCGGATGAGCTAGAATCGCTAAGAGTCTTGTGGCGTGGAGGAGCTTTTGAGGCGCGACGGGCGATCTGTTGAAGCCAGGGGAAAGGGAGGTCCTGCATCCTGCGACGGACTCTGCGAGGAAGTTGGAGAGGAATACGCTCAGTAATGCCATGGGAAAGCTCGTGGTTCTGGCGGACGGTGTCGAAAAAGGGATTGAAGGCAGGATGGGAGGTGTTTGTGGCAGTGCTTGAGGGTAGCCTAGTTTGGAGGGTGGGTGGACGTTTGGACGGAGGTGCTGCCGCAGGTGGGTTGAAATGGGGCGAGTTGTGGACGGTGGTGGATGAGAGGGAGAACGCGGCTCTGGGGAGATGGCGTGTGCGCAGGACATTGGATGGGGGGTGTTTGTCGGGCTCGTCGTCTTCATCGTCGTTCTCTGAGCCAGGTTGCTGTGTATCAACGATCTCGCGACGTTCCCTCCAGACAGCCTGGAAACCGCCACTAATCCACGCAAGCTCGCCTTGGAAACCTGACACGCTGAACTTGCGTAGCAGGCCCGCCACGTTGGAGGAATCGCCAACGGTCAGAGAGTCTGCGTCGTAGACGAGGATGCGGGAGGCGGAGCGCCATGCGGAGAAGTGGTTGCGGTTTGTGGGGGAGCCAATCATGTCTGCGAGGCGCTGGAGGGGAAAGTTGGGGCGCTTGAGGAGGGTGGAGGGGACGGAGAGGGACACGGCGCGGGGGACACGGGCGGAGGAGTGTGCGCCGTGGGGGCGGATGTCGATGATGAGGGCCGAGTTGTTGGCGATCCACGAGTCGAGGTCGGCCGGCGACACGGCGGTGAGGGCGAGAGAGGTGGCAGAGGAGGATGCGACGGCCGGGGACGCGGCGGGCGGGCGGCGGGAGAGGGTCATGCTGGGTGGCGGGGGGAGGGAAGTGGTCGGGGTGAGGCGGGCCGTGAGGATGGCAGCGGAGCCGAAGCGGTCAGCAATTGCCTGGGCAAAGGTGTCGACATTGGGCGGGGGGTCGTGTGGGAGGGAGACAGCCTCTGTGGCGGGGTCAGCAACAGCGCTGAAAAAGTCCATAGTGGACAGACACAACTCTCGCTGTCCCGCTCTTACTTATCACATCCAGCATAATGACGTCATTAGGGCCCAGACTCGCTCTACTCTACTTTACTCGTCAACAAACATAGACCCGTCCTCAGACCCCGAGCTCTCAATCTCGACATACTTGCGCGCAGGCGCCCTCGCTGCCCGGCTGGGTGCAGGCGCACGCGGCACCTCGTCGTAGTCTATCTCGTCCTCGTCACTCTCTACCACTTTCTTCGCAGGCCCCTTCTTCGGCTTCGGCGGCGACGCAGGCTTCATTGCTTTCGCGAGGCGTTTTACTACCGGTTTCTTCTCACCATCCGTCGTCTTCGTCTTCTTCGCCGGCTTCGACACTGCCAGCTCGTCTTCCGACGACACTTCCGACGATCCAAGGCTTTCGCAGTCATGTCAGCATTCCAAACGCGCCACACCACAAATGTTTCATCTCCTCACCTTTTCCGCTTAGCCGGTGCTTTCCCTTTGCCTTTCGAATTAGACGGCACCTCGTACTCTTCAATCTCCGACTCAGAGTCTACCTTGATAGCCTTGGCAGCTGCTTTGCGTTTAGGCGCTGCTGCCTTCTGCACAATCTCGACATCCGAATCCGATTCCGACTTGGGCTTCCCTGCCTTCCTTGCCTTCGGCTTGGAAGGAGGCGGTTCATCGTATTCGTCCTCGTCACTGTCCGTAAGATCAATCGCCTTCTTCTTGGCCCCCGGCCGCTTGGGCGCTTCGTCCGCCTGTTTAGACGGCCCTGCCGCCTTCTTCGGCGCCTCTTTTGCCTTGGAAGGTGGGGCAGGCAAATCACCGTACTCGTCATCGTCATCACTCGCGATATACTGCGGCTTCTTCCCAGCCGCTGCGCGTTTGGGCACCTCGTCTTCCTTCTTCACCTCTTCCTTCACCTTCGACGGTCCAGCAACGGCTTTCTTCGACTCAGGCGCTGTAGCAGGCTTCCGCTTAGCCGCAGGCGCCTTGATGGGCTTGAAGTCGTCATCGTCGTCCGAGTCCCGCCGCGTGCCAATCGATTTACGGGTCCGCAGAACTGCCTGCTTCCTCTTCACCTTCTTGCCTTTCGCGTCTTTGCCCTTCTTCTCCTCGAACTCGATGCAGTCGCGCTGTACACACCAATACATAAGACCTCCTTAACTTTCATATCGAGAACACTCACCTCCCACTCTTGCAAGAAATGATCCAGGTCAGTATTCCACAAGTCCTTCGGCGACTTTTCCAGCAACGCCAGCAGTTCAACCTCCTTCTCCGCCGCCTGAGTGCGCAGCTTTTCGATCTTCTCTTTCGTCAGACTCCAGATAGCCATACCCAACAAATAATCAAAATCGGCACCGCTCTCATTAGCGCCCGTCTCCTCTTCCTCGTCTTCGTCTTCCGCTGCAGGCTCCGTCTCCCCAGGGGGTTTGCCCTTGGCCTTGGGGAATGGTCGGAACTTGTGCTTGCGCAGGTCCGCGACGATGTCGATCTTCTTCCGATTAGAGACGACGAGCTGCTTGTCAATGATCATCTGCACGAAGCGTGCTTGGTTCGTGAGTTTCTCGAAGGCGGTTTGGATCTCGTTGGCGAGGTAGTCCTACGTGTCCTTGTCAGCCAGAAACTGAGAATCACAACGACCCAACGAACCTTGCGTTTCTGGTAGTACGCCAGCCGCACGGGATAAAAGTCCTCCAGAATCTCTTCAGGAGTGTCGTACTTCTTGATCTTGCCCTCAAAGTCGAAGCAGATCATGTTACTCGTGTTGATCTTCGACGACAGCTTGAAGAACTCCATCAGTCCCTGCTCCTCTGCCTTCTCTAGGTCCTTTGCGTTCATCGTGACGACGAAGTGCACGTTCAAGTTGTCGTGGTGCTCTTTGTAATCCTTTTAAAAAATGTTAGGAGGCCTCGCACACAGAGACACATTGGTCTTGAATACCTTGATAACACCCTCCTTATTCTTCTCCTTATCCCCCAGAATCATCGCCTCCAGCTCAGCCTTGAAGTTCTGCGTCCATTTATGCACTGGCAGCTCCGTGATCTCGACGGTCGTGTCGTTGAGCTTCTTCACGACTCCGAAGCAGTCGTACTTGTTCTTCGCCGAGAGCTTGATCTCGCCCTTGAACCCGCGCCACCACGGTGTCATCGGCACCATCTCCTCGTCGTTCATCAGTCGCCGGATGTTGGCGACGATGTCGGTTGGGTTGTAACAGGGGATGCTCGTGCTCCAACCTATGGTTTATAAAACGCTTAGTTGATTTGTGGGAATGTAACGAAGGACGTGCACGTACCTGTACCGATACCCTCAGCACCGTTGATGAGCACGAGCGGGACGATGGGCATGTAAAATTCCGGCTCAATGGGCATGTTATCGTCGCGCTGCTGGTTGAGCAACATGTCATCCGCGGGGTTGTACACGATACGCGCAAGAGGCATGGGCTGCGTGAAGATATAACGCGGCGCGGCGTGGTCCTTACCACCCGTGTCACGCGTACCGTACTGACCAGACGGTTTCAGCAGGTTCACGTTATTGCTGCCCACGAAATCCTGCGCCAAGTTGATAATCGTCGTCGCTAAACTTTGCTCGCCGTGGTGGTACGCCGCGTGCTCGCCGATGTAACCCACCAGCTGGGCGACCTTGACCTCAGTCTTCATCTTCCGCTTGAAACAACCCCAAATGACCTTCCTCTGGCCTGGCTTCAGGCCGTCTGCCACGGAGGGTATCGAACGGATGTTGTCCGCCATGGAGAACAGGATGAGCTCCTTGTTGATGAATTCCGAGAACGGAATTTCTTCGAGTCGATGGTCGAGGTAGGTACCGGGCTTGAACTGGCGCAGCCATTCCTTTCGGTCATCGGCTTTCTTCTTGCTGAACGCAAGGTCGATGAGTTCGCGGTCGCCTTCTTGTGTTGGCGCGAACGGGATCATGTGCTTCTCCATGTGGGCAAAATAATCTCGAGCGTCTGCGTCGCTGCTTGTTCCCAGACCCTGTGGTCAGAAAGTCAGAAACCATGTAGCTCTAGTGGGAAGTGAAGTGCAGACCTTGAAGTACTTTGATTCCCATTTGTTCGCGTCCGGCGTCTGTTCCATCCATTGTTCGTACTCAGGGATAGTGAAGAAGTCTTTACGCTGCTTTCCTTTCGTGACCTATCCGACCAGTCAGCCTAGTTTCGACAAAACCAAACAGACTATTTACGCGAACGATGGGCGTGACGAACTCGACCAAAAAATCGGGCAGCTTCAACAAAGACGGATAGAAGTGGTCGAGGAAGTTGATAAGCAGTCCTTTAATGTGAGAACCATCGTGGTCCTGATCCGTCATGATCATAAGTCTTCCATAGCGCAGAGTGACGGTATTCGAATAGTCTTTGTTATGCTGCAAGCCCATGATTTTCTTGATGTTCTGAATTTCCTCGTTCTTCATGATCTGGTCATGTCTCGCCTCGCGCACATTGAGGATTTTACCGCGAAGAGGGAAGACACCGAAGTTATCTCTGCCGACAACACCAAGGCCGGCAACGGCCAGGGCTTTGGCAGAGTCTCCTTCCGTGAGGATGAGGGTACAGTCTTGACCGTGCTTCGTCCCAGCATTATTGGCATCAGAAAGCTTGGTCAAACCCAGAAGCCTGTCAAAAGGTCAGATATCTACATTCAAAGTGCTGTCATTAAGATCATACCTATTTCGTTTGGCTCCGTCCGTCTTCTTGATCTGCTGGTCAGCCTTGAACTTTGCCCAGTTCAAAATGTTGTCAACTATGGCCGATTTGAGAACTACAGAGAATCAGTACATGTCATGCACGAAAAGCGACGGCCTGCTTTACCTTTCTTGAAGAAATCCTCCGACAAAGTTGGCTTACTGCCGAACTTGGACGCCGGTAGGGTCAAAGTCTCCTTCGTCTGACTGTCAAATGTGGGGTTCTCAATCAAGGCATTGACGAATATCCACATATGACTCTTGATTTGAGCAGGCTTGACAGCAGCAGCCTTGTTCTTCTTCTGGATGGCGGTCACCAAGGTCTTCGAAATTTGATCGGCGATGTAGGTAACATGAGTTCCTCCTTTGATCGTGGAAATAGAATTGGCGAAGGAGACTTGTTGGGGAGTGCCGTCAGAAACAGCGAATGCCACTTCCCATCGTGGGCTGATGATTTCGTGGATGACCATTGGTTTGGCTTGAGCGGCACCACCAGAATTCTCTGCAGCCACGGCTTGTGCTGAATTGATGTACATTTCCACGTACTGCTTGAAATTCTTGATCTTCAGACGTTCGCCGTTCAGGAAGACCTTGATATCCTTAACCGTTCCAGCCATGTCGTATACTCGCTTCCGCAAAAGGCTTGCAGTGTCCTCGTCGATCGACTCCATACCAAAGCGCTTCAAATCCGGTTTGAAGGTAACGCAAGTGTACTCTTCGCCCTTTGTATTCTTCGTTATCTTTGGCTTGCCGCATGTGCTCATGTTGTTGGTCCAGGTTTGTTTGTACTTCTGCTGTGTGTTCTTGTCTGCAGTCTCGACGGTGAATTCATGAGAATAGATGTTTGCGAGTTTCGCGCCGTAGCCATTACGGCCTCCGGTAAGTTTCTTCTCGTCATCGTCGTAGTTCGAGGAAGAAAGGAGGTGACCGAAAATCAACTCTGGAATATAGATCTTCTCTTGAGAATGGATCTCGATGGGGATGCCTCGCCCATTGTTGTACACCGAGATAGTGCTGTTCTCGACATCGATAGTGACTTTGAGAGTGTCCATGCTGGGATCGTTGATCTATCATAGATTAGACACGTAGTAACGATAAAGGTAGGAAGGGACGTGCCTTATTATCCGCCGCATTGACCAAAATTTCGTCCACAATCTTGAAGAAACCTGGCACATATTTGACATCACGATGAACCATGCGTTTCATCTCTGCGTCATAGGTCCAGATAGCTTGTGTGATGGTTTCTACGCTTCCTATGTAGGAGTCGGGCCTCTTCAAGATGTGCTCTAGTTGAGACAACTAGGCAAAGCTTTCAATACAGGGAACACGGTCAGAAAGACCGGAGTGACCTTTGTATACGTCTCTGAAGCGGATTTCTTCTTCTTATTGCCAGTTTCCGGTCGGCTGGTAGAAGCCTTGGGATTGGGGTCGTCCGATACTTCGTCGTCTTCGTCCACATCCATTCCGCTGTTGGCATTGTCGTCGTGATCGACCAAAACTTTCTTCTTGGGTGCCACTTTCGCTTTCGGCTTCGCAGCAACTGCCTTCGGTTTAGGCGCAGCCTTCGTCGCAGCTTTCTTCGCGGTAGTCTGTCGATCGAACGTCAGGCAATGGATCCACCATTGTTGGGAAAGCCTACCTTCTTCACTGGTGCGTAGTCTTCAGACTCCGAACCAGACACATCCATGTCGAAATTCTCGCCTTCTGACGAGCTCATGTCGTAGTAGGTCGATTTGTCGTGTCTCGTTGATAAAACGCGTTGGTTGACGTTCAGGTCAGAATTAAGTTGAGATTTGTTGACAACGCGTGACTGCGACGCGTTGTTTACAGGCACAATCGGCGTGGCCCAAACAGTTGATGTCACAGCCATTCGGATGCATTAGGTAAATAGGGGGTCAACCAAAACCAGCGCTCCTCCACATTACATTTCTCTGCGAGATATGGTACAGGGCAACATAGGAGAATGTACGAGTAGTATTCAGCACTATGGCTTCATTTTTATGTTGCTGACAATGAGGCTCTGATGGTCGATAAGAAATTGAGAATTCCAGACATAAAAGAAGGCTCTTACCTTGTAACTCTGCACATCTCCCTTGAAGCCCTTCACAGTTCCATCTCCACAAACCCATAGCTAACAGCCACATATTTCATTTAGACAGAAGTCGATTGAAGAAATGGAATTACATTTCACCTCTTTGGCAACTGTGGTGATGAATCGCTCGTCGTGCGAAATAATGATGACGCCCCCATTCCACTTTTGTAGGGCCAGCATCAGTGCGTCAAGACCCTGTTGGTAGCATAATGTTAGAGTTGGAGACGAAACGAGTCTGAGGGAAACTGTAGGTGTCACATGCCTCGATATCAAGATGATTCGTAGGCTGTTAATCAGAAGTCAGCATTTGGCACCTGGAAATTGGGGTGGCTACTCACCTCGTCGAGGAGTAAAACATGTGGCTTTTGTAGTGACAACAATGCAAACGCAACGCGAGACTTTTGACCTCCACTCAGCGTACCAATAGATTGAAGCCTGGTGCAGCAAAAGCGTGAGCGCTGTTCCGTTGATGCTACCCTATGAATATGAAGACTTGCCCAGTCATGCCACTGATTTGGAAGTTTCCGAGGTGTGAACGGTATTCTTGCTCACTCCTCCCAGGAAACCTTGACGCAAGGAATTGAACGGGACTCATTGTAGGTATGAGAGTGTCGACGTGATGCTGAGCAAAGTAACCACTGCAGATATTGATGAGCCATCGTGACAAACATTAGCGGACAACATACACTCGTAGGCGACCATTACGGGTAACATGGCCAGAGAGAGGAGTAAGCTCCCCAGTAAGCAGTTTAATTCTAGATATTTGGTCAATGTCAGAAGATAGAAGACACATTGAAATTCATACACAGTTGACTTTCCAGCGCCGTTGGCGCCCACCATAGCAATTCTCGAGTCAAGACCAACATCAAAGTTGACGCCTTTCAGCAGAATCTTGTCTGGCGTGTATCCGAAAGTGATGTCGTTCATCTGCAACAGCGGCGGAGAAATTTTCTCTGTTTCGGGGAATCTTTCAATCTTATCAGTATAAGCATCACGGAAGATCATATCAAAGGCAAACCTAAATTGCTCCGTTTCTGCTTCCTCAGGAGGTTGAAGATCAGGCAACTGGGTGGAGTAAGCTCGTCTGAATCACCAAAAGCAACGAGTGGAGCACCTTTTCTAGAATCTTGATCTTCATTTGCGCTTGGGCGGCTGGAAACCGGATACCCATGTCAATCCTTACATGACTGATTGAGGCGAAACCAACGCACCGCGGTTAGCGTTGTATCTCCATCGGTCGATAAAGGCCTGTAGATGTTTCCGATATTCCATTTGAGTTTCGTATTCTTTCTTCATATTTTTATCTCGTTCAGACTTGGTAGAGTAGAACTGCGTAAAGTTCCTGTATCGCCTTTCAGGAAATCTGCTTTGATTACGAGAACGGGTACCACATACCCCTTGTAGTAATCGAGTCGTCCTGAGTGCTGATGCACTATGTCCGTCGCCACAGCATCTCTGTGCTAGGATTAAGACCAGACGAGCGTCTTGGAAGAATGTGGACTAACAAAAATGCACGATCATGAGACCTGGAGTACAGACACCCATTTGAATACCCGTCAATTTGAGGAACTCGACTACGACTCACACAACAAGGAGGGTACCGGGCCAAGTTTGTAGGTAGTCTTCCAGCCACGCCAATGCATTTAGATCGACTATCACGCAAAGTTAACAAGCCGTATGTCATTCCCATGAATCCTGACGGGAGCATGCGAAAAGATAAACTCACTGTGATTGGACGGTTCGTCCAGTAACAAAAGGGCAGGCTACAATCGAGGGAAATTATTATGTCCTGGATGCTCATGACATCGACAAACCTTCACGAACAGGGCGCGAGCCAGAGCCAACCGCATCCTTTGGTTTGGTCAATCCCGCAAAAGAGGCCGTCAAACAATTTCATACCTCCATCCACCACTGAATGACTTCGTAGGTTTTTGTTGGTCTGATTCATCGAACCCAAGACCTACAAGTAGTATGTAAACCAGAGGATCAAGGCCTAGGAGGTGGCAACATACCTGCGAGCAATGCAGCTGCACGCGACGGCCCACTTTCCGCATCCATTTCCGAAAGGCGAGCATGTACTTCGGCCAATCTCGAGGACAAGTCTTCTCGGGCATCCTCAAACCGCTTGTCGTCACCTTCCGATTCCAATTCTGCCAGTTGCGAATCCAGAAGCGCTTGCTCCTTCATGAGGTGATCACGCCACACGTCGGCCTTCAAGACAGAGTCGATGGCACTTGTATCGTCCCCGACGACTTCCTGTTCAACGAAAAGGATGGTGATATGAGCTGGGATGGGAAGTTCTCTCATGGCTATCTGCCGGAGAAGCGTAGATTTTCCAACACCTGAGCAAAGGCTGTTAAACGGGATGGCTGCACTGAAAGAAGACCACACGTACCGTTGCGGCCAATTAGGCCATATCGACGGCCGTGTGCCAGAGTGAGAGTAGCACCAGACCTGTTCATCGCTCTAGTGATTCAGAGGCTTTGAATGGACAAAACATACAGAATGCGATTCGAGCCAAAGTTGACGTCGATGGAAGGAAGGTGAATGTCTTTGCTCTTGTTCTTCGAAGCAGCGCTTGCTTCGAGTGGATTGATCTTGAAAATAATGAATGACGACCCGACACCGTAGCAGAGTCACCCACTTTCATGAACATCTCCTCGTACGTTTGCTGTTGAAGGAGGTGTCAGTTCGAATCCTGGATGGACAAACAAAGTGGTCGTACCTGTCTTCGATGAGCATCGAGCAACTTGGAGCCCTCGTACAGATCCCTTCGCGATCGTTTCTCTATCTTTGCCTGTGGGACATTGTCAACAGCCCAGAGTTTCCTGGCGATATTCTAGACAGACCTTCAATTTCGCTTCTTGTTTCTCGAGTTTCTTTACATCGACTCGTGAAGCTCTGGCAACAGAGTCAGTAAATAATGCATTTACCAGACACGGTCCTGTAACGCACTTTCCCTTGTTGATGGACTCCAAATCCACGCCTTCTCCCAACGCGATGGTGTTCGAAATCTGGGATTTGCTCAAGTCCATGACCTTGTCGAGTTTCTGCAGCTTCGGACGCGATTTATTCTTCAGGCGAGCATTGAGCTGATCTTCTAGAATGTCCCCGAGTCTGACCATGAGCTTTTCTAGCACATCGTCACGGTCGCCCGCCACGGATTTGAGAATTTCGTGTGCAATCTGAAGGACATCCTCCTCTTCACCAGCATCATCGACCAGATAGCCAGCCAAGTACTGCACGATCACTTCCTCTGTACCAGGGAAGCTGGTTCGTATTTCTTCCGCGATGTCTTCAGAGGACATGCTGCGTTCAAGAGAGTGTGGTTGGTCCAATCCAACTTGTCGAAACGAAGCCAGTGAGATGGCTAAGCCATCTGCCGGAATCCGGAGCGGACGGACCGCAAATATTCTCGCTGTGCGAGTTGTCGGATAAGTGATTGTCTCTCAGGAGTTCACCACTCTTAAGTGAAGAGGAAGGGTATCTGAGTCGAAGTATTAGGCCTGCCAGCTCTTGGCTAATGGACGGTACTAGATGAATACATGCAGTGGTATACAATGGGCGCCGAACGATGAACGAAATTTACAGGGTCATGCGTGAAAACGACTGGCGTTTGGTGTCTAGATAAATAGAGTGCGAATTAACGTCCCACTCAAAATTGGCTGAGCTTCATTATTTATCTGCCACCACGGCCACCACGGAAACCACCGCGACCGCCGTTGTTCCCGCCGCGACCGAAGCCGCCGCCGAACTAGAGTTGAAAAAAATGTCAGCGGAAGAACAAATGTCGGAAAGGCAAAACGTACGCCGCCACGTCCACCGTTGTTACCCCTGCCACCTCCATTGCCACCTTGGTTAGCACCCTGGTTAGCACCTTGGTTGGCACCCTGGTTAGCACCTTGGTTGGCACCCTGGTTGGCTCCTTGGTTGGCTCCCTGGTTGGCTCCTTGGTTGGCTCCCTGGTTGGCTCCTTGGTTAGCGCCCTGGTTGGCTCCTTGGTTGGCTCCTTGGTTGGCTCCTTGGTTGGCTCCAGCATTGTTATTGCCCTGGTTCGCCTCGTTGTTATTACCAGCGTTGGCATTGCCTGCGGTGAACTGTTGTCGACGTTAGTAATCTGCGAAAACGGGGCGCAAGATAACGGAGACTCACGTAGACGCAATCATCGAGCGAACCGTGTTGGGCAACGGGCACAATGACGGGTTGATGGTTCGAAGAAGAGTTGATTGAGCAGAGACGGTAAGCACCGGCAGGGACACCTCCAGCAACGGCCGCGGTAAGCACGCCACCCTGGGCAGCCTCGTTCAAACCCTGGCATATCGGATCAGAAAGTGGTGGACGATTAATGCGAAAAGTATTACCTTGAAGAAGACGAATTCACGGGGGTTTGTCGGCGTTGTCTGGTCAAGGGACTGCAGACGCTCTACAACGACGTGAGAGTGACCCTGGATGATACCAGCGCCGTTCAAAACCTGAGGGGCGGCAAAGTAATTGGCTTGAGCATTGACGAAGAAACCCGTGGCCAGGTTCCTGATGGCCATGCTGATGGTGAAATCAGTGTTGGGAGCGATGGTATCGCCGTTCTTCGGGTTTGTGAACTTCCCAGAAGGCATACGATCTACGGTCGGGATGACACCAATGGGAGCGGGGTTACATGAACCTTGCTGTAGCTGCTGCCCGTTGGTGAGGGGCAAGTTGGGTACCGTGAGGCAGAAGTTGATGAAGTTGTTCGTCGAGGTCAACGAAGCAACTTGACCTAAATAGATATCGACACGTTAGGACGACAATTTTTAAAAAAAATACGAAGATCCCACCGTCTGCGGGTACATCCTGGCCGTCATTCGCAAATCCGGGGGCAATGACTCTGGGATCAAGAGCTAAAAGACCGTCGTCACTTGGTACTAGGCTAAATATTGAGAAAAACTCACTCAGAGAGGCTTGCAGGTCGCCACCAGCATTGTTGTTTCCACCGTTGTTGTTGCCGCCGTTGTTGTTGCCATTATTGCCGTTATTGCCATTGTTGTTGTTGCCTCCTCGGCCTCGCTGGTTTTGGCGGGGTACCAAGCCGGCGGACGTGCCGCTCAGAGCGGGCAACACCACGAGAGCGGCCGAAAGAACACTGGAGAACCTCATGATGAAATAGTCGAAAGATGACTTCGCGGAAGTCGAAAGAATGAATGTGAGGGATACGCCAACAAGGGGCTACAACGGACTAGAGTGGATAAGCCGACTATGAGGCAAAGTATGGACGACGACTCACAACGAGGGGGGACCAAGCAGCACGGCTGCGAAAAACGACGACACGAACGAAAGGGGGAGTAGAAACTGAAGAAGGAGGGTGGTGATGAACCCATGGGTTTTATAGGGACCATCGTTAGGCATGCTCGGGCTGTTTCCACGGAAACTCAACAGGTCTGTTCCAATGCATAAGGGCCGGTCACCAGAAAGGGCGAACCTGCGGTGGAGCAGCCAATGAGAAGCAAATCTTCACCCCCATCACCATAATGATGTGAGGGAACCTATAGGCATGCAGCAACGCAAGAACCAGAGGACTGGGTTCAGAACACTCACCTCTCAGTGCCAAGACCATCACAGTCCTCATCACGATGATAAACCCGGCATGTGAGGCAAATACGGGGTCACATGACCGCCCGAGCAGCGCATACCGCTCACTGTTCACGCCAATGGGAAAGGGCCAGCACTAGGTATGACTGTCTTCCTAATCCCTACACGTATCATGTTCGTGATGGAGGCTGGGGTAATAATTTGTTGGAAACCAACCGAAGGCGTTCGCATCAGTAGAGACGTTGACGTTGCAACCTGAGCCTCAAGGTACGAGCGTGCGTCTTGAATTGATTCTATTCAGTGCTGTAATCCCATTCGCTCAGAAACTATCTGCGGGATGCACAGTGGCATCACGTCTACAGGAGAGCTGATCCTCGGGTTCTGACTGTCGGCGCCCTTACTTACCATGATGACGCCTCTCCACCTATTGGTCCGCAATCTCTATCCCTCATCCCACCAGAGCTTTATTCCAACTGCAATGCCACTGCGACGATTTGATAAAACCCGCCAGACCGGTTCTTCAAAACTTCAAAACTCTGCACCCAGGAAACCAATGAAATCTTGCTCGAGTGCACCTGATACATGAATCTTTCTGATATGATCGGACCGCCCCGCCGACCTGCACTTGCTATACTGTCTTGCCTTTATCCTTCGACTTCCCCACCGCGCACATGAAGGCAGCAAGAATATCAACCTCTCTGTTATTAATCGAGTTCACCTCCCTAAAATGTCGTTCAACGATTGTGGCGAGCACGCTGTGCAGTTCAACAACGTCGGCGAGGATGGGTGTGCGTGATCTGGGTTCCTCTTCGACGAGACGCGAACTTCTTCGGCGGTTCTGCGCCTCTTTCGGGTCACGTCGTGGCCTATTCGCGGGCGTTAAAGCTGGGGGACTGGGTCCGCGAGATGGTTGGCGCTGGGGGTCGCAGAGGGTTGGGGGTGCAGGGGGGTCTTCCGGGGATAGAGGAGAAGGGTAGACACCAGGAATGATGTCGAACTGGATCATGTAGCGGTGAAGTGTGGCTATCGACAGTTTGTGGAAGTCGACCTAGGAGGAGGATGCAGGGGACACATTCACTTCGCGGCCGGAGAGTGGGAATCGAGGCAACGCACCAGGGACTTTCGCGGATCGTTCTCAACGACGTCCTTCTTTACAGGGGCTGTGACGGGGGTATGGGTTTGCTCTACTCTTTTTCTCTTCACTCGTGGTTCACTGTCGGCCTTGTCTGCCGCCTGTCTCTTCGTGCCCGATGGGCCATTGGTGGACGGTGGACCAAAGTAGGAGGCGTCATCGTTGACCTTTTTTCGCGCCTGGGTCCGCGACCGTGAGGTATTTGCTGGCGCAGCGGAGGCTGACATGAAGAGTTGGGTGGAAGTTGAGGTGAAAGTGGCAGACGGCTGGCTTGGTCGAGATCGAGGACGGTGAAAGCGGAAGCTGCCCAAAGCGGAGTCCAGACCCCGTTTGGATATTTAAATCCGAAATCGGCCCAACTTTTCTCTGACTTGCCCGCCTCTACCCTCTCGCTGTCCTTTACATCGACCTGGTAAGCAGCATTTTTAGCTCGAGCGATTCATCGTTGACCTTGTTATCAACTATTGCAGAACGAAAAACAAAATCTCGCCTTGTGCAATTAGCCCGCGTCAAACATGTCCACCTTCGGCACCCTCTATCGAGTTACGACCTATGGCGAGAGTCATTGCGCCTCAGTCGGTGCAATTATCGACGGATGTCCTCCAGTACGCCCTACTTTCCCGATTGCGCTGGGCGATCCTGAAATATTATTGTAGGGCTTGGAACTGACTCCTCAAGACCTCCAGACGCAACTCAGTCGCCGTCGGCCGGGCCAGAGTAATCTCACAACCCCCGTACGCGTCTATGTCGCATATATGCGCCCATATTAACCGTCTTCTCTTCGTGTTAGAGAAACGAGAAAGATCTCGTCCACATCCAATCTGGGTTGGAGATGGGCGTCACACTTGGAACACCTATCGCCGTCCTGGTGAAGAATGAGGACCAGCGACCCCACGACTACACCGAAACCGATCTCTATCCTCGCCCCAGTCATGCCGACTACACGTATCTCGAGAAATACGGCATCAAGGCGAGTAGTGGAGGAGGCCGAAGCAGTGCACGGGAGACCATAGGTTCGTCTCATCTTCGTTGAAATGCAATTACGAGCTAACAATACCGTTAGGACGTGTTGCTGCGGGTGCTCTGGCTGAAAAGTACCTCAAAATAGCCTATGGAATCGAAATCGTCGCGTTCGTCAGCTCTGTGGGCAAAGTGCATCTGTCAGCCACCGCCCCGCCACCTCCCCGGATTAATGCCGATGAAGAGGACGACAGCGCGACTGACACCTTGTCGAAAGAGTACCTCGAGTTACTGTCAACAATCACCAGAGAAGATGTCGATAAGCATCCCACCAGGTGCCCTCACCCAGAAACTGCAGAGAGGATGACGAAGGTATGTATCGCGTTCTAAGACGCATATATCCATCTAACCTGATTTATCTCTCGTTTAAGCGAATTTTGAGAGCGAAAGAGACGCAAGATTCCATTGGTGGAACCGTCACCTGCGTTATCCGCAATGTACCTTCTGGACTCGGTGAACCCGTCTTCGATAAATTTGAGGCCAAGCTCGCGCATGCTATGCTTTCGATTCCGGCTACGAAGGCGTTTGAAGTTGGGTCTGGCTTCCGGGGGACCGAAGTACCGGGAAGTCAACACAATGATGCTTTCATTCGTGGTGAAAATGGTCGACTGAGGACTGCCACCAACTGGAGTGGAGGTATCCAAGGTGGAATCACCAATGGGGAGCACATTTACTTCAGGTATGGTCTCTAAGTGGTTTAATCAACGGCCTACTAAACAGAGGTCTAGAATCGGATTCAAATCGCCAGCCACGATCTCCCAGCCTCAGGATACCGCCCGTTACGACGGTACGCCGGGTTCCTTGGCCACCAGGGGCCGTCATGATCCCTGCGTCGTCCCTCGAGCAGTTCCTATTGTTGAGGCGATGGCTGCAATGGTTATCATGGACGAACTCCTCATTCAAAACGCAAGGAAGACCGCCGCCAGCCTCCTTCCTCCTATTACAACGTTGCCTCCCACCATGGTGATTCCGAAGTAGGGATATTGAGCAGGGCATCATGGATTCAGGACACCACCCTACAGATTGCACAGATTTTGATTCCAAAAGGCATCACAATTACATACAGAAGAAGGATCGGATAGCGCAATAAGTTATGTAAAGTGTATAAACAGAGGAAATACAAGGGTGAATGTCTGATGGAAGGTAGCCAATACGAAGCAATATCCGGTTGCAATGTGACGACCTATCCTTCGTCGTCAGAATCAGACAAGCAACGGCAGCACACGACGGGTTCGACATGCCACCACCACCACTAAATGAATAGGATGTTAGTTTATGCATTACGAAAGAGAAGAACAGCTGCGTACATGATGGTTTAAAAGTCGATTTGGCCATGGTCCGAAGATCAAGTCAACCTCTCGCGAAATGCTTGCTCCCTCATCCAGACTCGAGTTACTACCTGTGCCATTCACGTCGCCGTTGATGTATAAAGGACTTGCTGATGCATTTAGGAGGGGAGTTCGTTCGTTCAAGCGACCGTTCACATTCGCGGCAACAACCATTCCGCGTTCAGTATTTTTAGCATACATCTCCGCCTCTCGCCTTTGTTTCTTGCGCAGCGGACCACCCTGGGCGAGGAGAGAAACGCGTTGACCCAACGTGCCCCAGCCAGGTTTCGCAACCTCGTCCTCGGGGTGTGAGCGAAGAGGGGCGGAAATGGAGGACGATGGCGAGCCAGAGAGCGAAGACGAGGGGGTGAGGGAAAGGTAGTCTTGCGCGTCAGGTCTGTGGCGGTGGCGATTGAAGCCCGAGGTGATTCGAACACGCGAACGGAAGCGGACTCTGTTCGTTGGCCTCTCGGGCGGGTCCTCGGAAAGCGGGGTGACGAGCTCGTCGAAGCTGTTGTCGTCTGTACCGCTGCTTAGAATCATATCTGGAGAACGAGAAATGCTATTGCCGGGGTTACTTGTTATGACATCAGGGGGATGCGGCGGGCGCTTGACCGGAGCGAGTTCGGGTTCGAGGGGCATAGAGATTTGCGAGGTGGGGCTCGCGTGAGAGACCATCAGGATTGAGAGTGCAGAGCGCTCGCTGCTGCTGCTACTGCCTCTCCGGCTAGCGCCTGGAAACAGACCGGTGTGAATTGGCAACGGAGAAGGGAGCGAAATGAAGGACTTGCCACTGTCGAGCTGCTGCATGGTCGGAGGAGAGGGGCATAGGGGTGGATCACCCATGGTGAGAGTAGACAAGAGAAGGCGCGCCTGTGAACGGTGTTCGCCCGCCTCGGCGGATGTACTCATGTCATCATCTGATCCTGGGGGTGATAGTAAGGATGGAGCAGAGTGTAAAAGGCCTCGAGGCAACAATTCCTCTAATTCCCGTGGGAATCTCTATATTTAGCTACATCGGTCGCTGGCCACCTGCTCCATCGCTCTCTTCACCGTCTCCCCATCGAATCGCAGCCCACCGGACACTTCCCGGCATCGCACACCCATCATCTATTTCGCCATCAGCCGCCATGTCCCATCTTGTCGCGGAATACACGCACCGTGATTCGCTTGACGTCTATCGCGATTTGGGTGCCCCGTAGATAAACCAAGTCTGTGATGAAGGCTGACACAGGATACGTTGTATTCGCGCCTCCTAGCCCATATGCCTGGGTCGAGTAATTCGTGTTCAAAGTACGTACGATCGATCTGCCTTTCTATCAGTATTCGGAAGCACCAACTTGCACGGAGAAACTGACTGGATATAGTCCACTGCCGTGTATCCTTCCGTTTCGCGGTCATTCTCTGTATTCACTGGAGCAAAGTCAGTTCCCACCGTCAAACAAAGTATAAGATCCGAAGCAACATACGTAGCAGAACTTTGGCACGTAGCGATGACGAACGAGCGATGGCTCCTGCCACCCCTCGTAGTGCCAAACATGGAATGATGCTTCGGAAACACCATGAACTCCCGGGCCTACACTTCCGATGTAATAAAACATACCTCGTCCATAAAGACCCGCAGGAGTATATCAGGATGTCCTTCGAAGCTAAACTTGAGAGGAATTCGCCGTTGGGAGACGGATGGATCTCCATGCCATATCCATTAATATAGTAGAGTCCTAGACGTTGTCAGAGACACTCGGCATACGTCACCATATGCGACCCACTGCTAATACGAGATGGAAGTGGCTCATGCGTTCCTTTGGCAAGGCTCTCGAACATCACGTTTTGACGAGGCGCGATAACTTCTCCTAGGCCATCTATCGGCGACGTTGGCTCTTCTTCCTCGCCGACTTGGAAAGCTAGTTCGGTTGGCACTACAGGATGAGATATCTCACACTGTCCAACAAGTTTCTGTCCGTCTTCCTAAGGGTACATGAGCACAAAGTACGAAACAATCGTCTTCGATTTCATACCAATTCCGCAGCAATGGTGACTGTGTGGTTGGTTACTATGACAGGGAGAATATGAGCCTGCAGGATGTAGTCAGCTCTGGTCTAGACGCGAATGCATGCACTCTACCTGGCTATTAGTGATTGAGGAAAACAAGAAGATGGCGGATGGCAAGGATCTGAAAAAGTTCTGCGCAGCTGCAAGGAAATAATTTCCAATACTGACTTCAATGAGCCTGGTGTTTTCAAACCGAAGGAAATAGAGGTACCTGCCATTACGGAAATTGAAGTTCTTATGTGCGCGTTTCAATAGCTCGCTTTCAAAGTATACGAGGAAGCCTGTGGCGTATCTCGTTATAAGCTGATCATGAGGGAGAGAAATGGACGTACCTCTAATGGTTTCCTTTCGATCCGATGGGACACCTTTCCACAAGAGACTACGGCCTTCTACAATATCTCTCCATTCCTCTCGTGCGTCTCTCTCTGAGGACCTGGAAGGCAAGCGGTACGCTAATAATTGTCGAATGGCGTCTAAGGGCGACGAAATTGGAGCAGAGGGTATAAGACGAACGAGTCTCGACCGGATGTCACCTAAAGGCACGTTAAAGGGCTTGTCTCGACACGAAGAGAACAAGACGACACACCGACAGAAGGACCACCGAGGACACGTATGATTTCGCTCGACGACCCACCGTCGTCCGACACCGGCAGTACATAGCAGGCGTTCCGGAAAGCAGAGCAGAATGTATTCCCTCCTGTTCCTCCTGATATGACGAGAAAAGAGGGTTCTCCTGCAGGCAGGTCGCGTGTGGAGTGGGGCTCAGTCGTTGCGCTGGCTAGAACGCCAGCCTGCGACGTGCTGTTCACCGTCATGGAGACCGGGACGACTGGAAGATCGAAGACGGAAGAACCTGGGCTTTCATGGGCGGCGACAGCTAATCTCGCGCCATTGCTCCCTGTGCCTGCCATGGTGGCGATAAAGTTGCCGCGACGACTCGGATGGTGTTCGTCGGTCCGGACATATCGGCCCGAGTGTGACGTGCTATTTCTGGATCAGCCCACACCAGTCGCCCACGGCGTCTCTTGCTCTTTCCACCATGGCTGCAGACAACTTCCCTGCTCTGCCGGGTTTCTACCGCATCTTCTTCCTCTACATGGAACCTGGTATGTTTTATTGATTGTTCCTTGTCTCAGAAATCAAATAATCTTTCATCTGTTCACACTAGTGTCAACCATCGCGCCTGCACTTATGGTGTGGGGATTCCCCGGCCCATCCTGGTTCTACCATCAGCTCATACCGTCAGATGAAGCTGTTCCATCCACACCACTGGAGCCACGAACGCTCATGACCATTTATCAATTGATTAACTGTGCGTTTGGCTTCTACCAAACCTTCGCCTTCCGAACCCGCTCACAATGATTGGTCCCCATCACTTACCCCAGGCTACTTGCTCTTGGGCCTCATATCGTCCTTCGTCTTCCGCGCAATCAGGGATGTACTGCCCAACAATCCTGTTGCGCAAGAGCGTATCCTAGGAGCTGCCTTCTTGGCCCTCGGAATTGCAGATGTAAGTCCTAAGTCCTCGAATTCTCTGTCTTAAGGACCACGGTTGGGCTGATGCATTTTAACAATGATTTCTTCGTATCTTGCAACACTGATATTCTCTGTCTGCGCCTCCTGACATCTATCACGCAGTTAACCCAGTACGTACGAGCGCCCACACACACTGGCACCATATGACCTCTCAGCGGTTGGGTTTATTCCTAATACGTTTGCCTCTCCTCTAGCATTGCCGCCAGTTGGGCCGGCCTCCCTTCAAACCTGAAGTATGCACCTCTGCTCTGGAACAGCCTTACGCACGGCAACATAACAATTGTCATTGCCCTGTTCCTCTTCAGGTACGCGATGTCATGTCTATTGGCCGAAGGTGTTGGCTTATCATTTTACTGCCCACAGAGTTGCTTGGTACAAAGGCATAGGTCGTACGCGATACTACTTTGGCCAACCTGAAACACACGTCAAGTCTTCGTAGACGCACGCACAAGCTTCGCATCGGTACTACGTCGATGTGGAT
>CACVBS010000109.1:8-13276 GCA_902728275.1 Cyclocybe aegerita | reverse complement strand
AAATGCTTGGTGATTCGCAATAACCGCGGGTACGGTTTGACGAAATCTACGCGGAAAGTCGGGGTGGTAATAGCGATAGCGACGAAGAAGAGAGACGCTAAGTGCTGACCAATCACCTAGCCGTTGAAACTTGTTCTTGTTGGCGCTTGCGACTCAAATAGACACCTCTTCAGCATCCATTCAGGAGGCCCTGTTGTCTTCGCGGCAGGCATCATGGAGCGATAAAGAATCTGGCGACGTGAACACCATTGGCATTGGAGCTGAGCGCTGAGGCCTGAGGGTCCAGAGCAAGACCGAATAGTTGGTGGGGAATTGATCCAGCTGCCGTGGCGGCCGACCACAGGACCTTCGCATTTTAAGGACCACCAACTACGTCAAACATCTCATCAGGAAAATGCGTCGAAGTGAAGAAAAATATCCATATTTACAATCTCTTTGTAGTTGACATGCAGTTCGGAAGGGAAAACCTCAAAGGGCGGAGCCAGGCGCGATCGTTGGTGGATTTGGGGTCCAGATTGGGACTTCGTATTCGTTCCGCCCTGTCTTGCCGGCCACCACGATGAACTCCAAGGCTGCTGCTTGTGGTTCTCTTCTTTTACCCTTCACACCCACAGTCCTGCAAACCATAGTGGAACGAAAGCAAGTTGCAGCTCTGGTTCACTCAATTATTTGACCCTGGTCCAAGGTTCTGAAGCCCTCATTCGTCCGTCCGCTTTCCCCATCGCGTTCGCACAAGACTAGACCTCAAAACCATTGCCGTGCAAGATGAATGCCCGGAAGTTCCCTACTGATGATATGGCGGGTCGAAAATCAAAACTTTGGGTTTTCATGCGCAACCGAGTTGCGAGAGTTTTGGAAAAGGCATCAAAGAGGTTAATCTGAACAACGCTCCAAGATCTCTCCGGGCCCATACGATGCACGAGGGCTGAGCATTGGTTAACTCAGAGCACCAAGGATTGTCGAACGCTTCTCGGACGTCCTCAACATGGGCAGGTTTTAGTCCCGAAATTCTGCGCGAACATCAAAACTGACGGCGTCTAGAATATTCTGAACGCCGATGAAGACTTGAAGGCTATAGCAGATCTTTTCATGCCTCCGAAAAGACTGTTGGAAGCAACGATTCGAAGCTGCGTCGTGTATCATGCGAGATCTGGAGCACGTTGGGTGTTGACCTTCCTGCATATAAAGAGGAATGCCAGACGAAGGCCTCTTTCTGGACGTCATTCTTATATGTGCAGGGCCACGCGTTGACTCACCGTGCGGCGGTGTGGCATCCCGACGCGGCGGGACCGAGTCTATGCCCATATATGGAAGTGGGCGGGATCGTAGAGCCTCTGGCTCAAGAGGCGGCCTCTAGATTGCTTCAGCGGCTGACAGGTAATGCATCTCGAAAGCCGAATTGCTTCCCCTCTTTGCTGACTCCTTTGCCTCCAGCTACTGTCTGTACTGCCAGTGTTTGAACCGCTTCAAACCCACATGCGTCGGTAGTCTGCCCGAGTCACCGAGCGCCACCCGTTGGAATGACTCGAACAAAGTGAGATGAACCCTAGATTCTCCCAGGCTACTGTCAAGCTGGGATGGAACGGATGATTCTCCAGCCTTGAAGAACCTCAAAGCCGTGTACCGAGCAGCCCAACAATGCCCAAGAGGCACTCCGGTCCTCGTATGCTCCGTGACTGGCAGTGAAATTGGTCTAAACCTGCGGCGTTCCAAGGTCCAGACAGATAGGATGGCTTCTCGTGCAGGGCGATGGACGTAGGAAAAAGTGTGGTGCTGCACGGGATATCCTGACAGATGATCGTGCTGACTTCCACCCCTTCTCCGCCAACGTGTTGGTTGTAGGGTGAATGCTCCATCCGCATACACTATCTCCTCCTGGAGTTCTTCGAGCTTATGGAAAGGAAAAGAGGATAGATGGACTCCTCAAAAGGAGACGGGGCGATACGTGTGGATCATAGAGAAGGTCATAAGTACGTGAAGACATTCTTTCTTAGGTCCGTTCTGTTCAGACTGACTTTCTCAATATTTTCAGCACCGAAACGAACAATCCCGCGACAACATGCCAATATGATCGCCTATCTTCTAGCCCCAGCCCCAACCCTGCACAACCCTTTTCTCCAACAAACTTGGACCTTAACTTTTGAGGACCAAGGCAACCTGCTACTCAAGAATCACGGGCGAACTTACCAGCTTCCGACCCCATTACTTCTCCTCAACGACGCTTCACATTACGCCCTTCGACACGAACACTCCTCAACTTCCTGTTGATATGCTCCCTCCATCCTACGCGGAAGCTACCTGGCAGAGCTGTCCTGGAAAACGCGACTCACTCCGTCTGCCTCCCTACCGTTACTACCGCTCCGCAAGGTACCATCCGTATCCTCGCTTCAAACGAGATGCAGTCAGGTTGGAGACTAAGGAAGGTGAAGACCTACTTGTGAGCTGTCCGCGCGTCATCAATGTTTGTCATCGAACGATTTTCTTGGTAGAACACTATCTTTGACAACAGCAGAGTGGCATTAAATGTCCCTCCTGCACTCGCTGGAACTCGCCGCCCTGCTATGCCCTTGGTGAGTTTCCTTACCCTCAGCTGACCCACCCTCCTGCTAACCATCCTCTTAGGATATCCAGGCGCTGATGAACGAGGAGATTGAACTTGCTTTGGCCTTTGACAGGCGTGGCCATCGTTTGTCGCGCAAAATGTGATGATTGTACGCGGCGCTTTTACTTATCCGTTTCACGTGCTGATCATCCTCCGTAGGACTTCATTGGTGTCAGACAGGCTATACGCCGATGAAGGCAAATATCCAGGCCTTCAAATGTTCCTTGCTTCAAGAACGTCCAAGCTTCATGAATGACATAAAATTTCGAGTTTCGTTGTACATTATTCAGTCTAGCCCTTTGCCCTTACTCTAGCGTCGGTCGGAGTCCAACAGTTCAGTAGCAAACCTTCAAGTGGGTCCAATTTATGCTGACGAAGAAGAATCTGTCACCAAATGCCAGGCGGTTGCTGGGATGTCGAGGACGTGCGTTTGCGGTGGATTAAATACTCGTCGTGAATTACATACTCGTCCGACGTTAAATGCGATGGCGAATGGAAGGAACATCATGATTTAATTTCATGCCGAAGGTCATACATAAAAATCGATATATGTATCACTTAGAGGTCAACTTCGTCAACGGCGCCATTCACTGGACAGGACGAGTGCCCTTCATAGGGGTATAATCTGGGAGCGCCTCTTAGTTCAAGTCCAAGTCCAAGCCAGCCGTCATAAGTATCGAGAACCCGGAGAAACGATACCTTTTACAGTACTCGAAAATCATGAGACGAAGTGGGCGCGCGGTCGCAATTCCACGAAATAATTGAGTCGCAAAACTCGAAGCATTGAAGGATTCCTCCCTTCGCTTGTACCAGACCTATGCAAAATGGTTAGGTGGTTGACATGTCACATGAATTGACGCAAAAGGTGTTTTTCTTTGCTCCTGGCCGATAAATGTCGCATTTACCGGTAAAACGAAGATATTTTGTGGTGATAAGCCGTTGTCGGATACTGGCAACGGTCGATGCCGTCAGAAAAGAGCTGGAGTAACCTGCCCCGCGTTCCGCGTCCCGAACAGCTTGAGATATGCCGTAAGGGTGATTGCCTGGTCGAAGCATCAAGTATTCAGGAGAGGCAACCCAAGCGCCGTCTTAAGTCTATCGCAAGCTTGAATTCAGGCCATTGTCGGGCCATCGTTGTCGTGTTGTTCATCGGAGCGAGTATCTGCGAATCATGCAAATGAGGTGGCCTGCCATTCATTCGAGCGAGCTCGAGGCACGACTGAATCCTGTTTGGACAGTCACAATCAGGTGGATAGGAAGAAAACAAAACTTTGTATATCTGTCTCTTTGCTGAGTCCAACAGCACGTAATACAAGCGTTTCATAACAAGTGACGGCGTCAAAGAGGCGAGAGGATTCACACAACAGGATGAGTAGGAGGATCTGCGGTCCTTCAGGCCGCGTGGGTCGTAATGCATTTGCGGTCCTTCAGAGCGATATCTAGAGCTGGGTCTGCCAGGTGCGTCGATAGTTTTGTGCGTTGATGACCGTCGGAAGTGACTCGATTTCTTCCTTGATCTTGCTTGTTCTCGATTCTATGATTTCAGCCCCAGAAATTTGAGATTTGGGTGAACAAAAGCTGGTCGTTCATCGAACTTTTAGGAGCTTAGAAAAATGGAGGACGGTTGGACGTTGCTGAGGGAGAAAATCCATTGAAAGTCGGTCTTCGGGGTCAAGGGATTGATGAATATAATTGCAGATGTGACTCCGACAGAGTCTGGGAGGAAAATATCGTGCTGACAGTGACACGTTAACTAACCGTGGCTTGGTGGCACACAATTCCCTGGCTGCAGATATTTATTTTTAAGCTGCAGGATCCGTAAGGTCTCCAGGTCGGGAATACGCACCTTCAAGTTGTCGTCGCGGTGGATTTTGATGATAGAGCTCGCCTAAATCGAGAATCTTCAACGCGGGACTATTTAGGCCCATAAATCGCTGTCACGGTTATGCGAATAATTCACCTTTCGAGACGACCCTCAGACTGGTCAACTCAACATGTCAAGACCGGCCGCCTTCCTGCATTTGACCGACGTCTATATGTTGTCAGAAGGTTGAAAACCTGAAGACGCAACCAACAATCGAGGTTCTCGATTTTCGATGGCCACTGCAAGATGCCACAGCCTGAAGAGACGTCTTTGTCTCCCTTCTTGCTTCAAAATTCTTCAATGTCTCCATCAAGACTTCACAAGAACGAAAAATCCGACGGTGAAAATCTAGGGCATGATACCCAGATAGTTCGGGTTCAGTTTTTCAAGAAACAAATACGCGCAAGAACATCGTTAGGGCGGCAACCAAGTTCTTGAGCAGCCATCTCACAAGCCGGCATTCCAGAAGACAGGCGTTTGCGACAGATACGTTGGCAACAAACTCAAGGACCTCGAGCCAACATTTTTCGATGATTTTGCAGTTTTACAGCCTTGAAGATGTATTCAGGTGACGGAGAGGGTCCATGCAGAGAAGGTTCACACAGGAGGCAGTCAGCTCAGAGATAGGTGGGTTCTCGTCTTGAAAAAAAATCTGTTCTTCCTGGAGGTCTTTCAATGGGCAGTTCACTCGTTGAACGCCGTTCCTTGGGGCTCGAGTTGTGTTGAGGATTTTGGGGATGGTCCTTGAGGTCTTGAGGCAGTCCAACAGACATGCAGAGCAGGAATAACCTCTCGCATACGACAGGCATTTACAAAATGGAGGGAGACATTTACATGGATTTTACCTGGTGTTGGTGGAAGGAAGAACCAAAGGCTAACGTTCGTTTTCTTCTTTGGTTTTAGGTCCGAGCGGTGTAGAGTGACTCACTCGGCGCGTGACTCACTCGACGCGTGACTCCCGACGCGTGACTCGATGCGTCGGCCCCGACACTGTTACCCATATATGGAAAGCTCCCGCCGCCTTGCACAATCCGCCCGGACAGGCGAGGCCATTAGAGCTAGAAGGCTGACCAGGCACATCAAACGTCCCAGATGAGCAAGAACATGGCGTTCTACGTCCTGGAATGAAGCACAAGCCTCCAACGATATCAAGAGACCAGTTACCTTAGGCCAGCGACAGATAACGACAGAGCGGACCAGGAAGCGCTCGATGATACCCAGATGGAAGCCCCCCGTCAGCAGGTGCCCTCCCAGAAGCCTGGAACGACGCCAAGAAAGCGTTTCTGTTTCAACGAGGCCCGGGGATTCTGCAAGACGTTCCACGACTCAGCCGGCCATCCCAGAGTGCCTGCCAATACTACAAGCGAGTCGTGTGTCGTAGAAGCTATGCTAGTCGGGGGAGAAGGAGCCATGCAAGCAGCTGTCTCCAGTGCATGGAGGGACCGGGGCGATTGGTAGCAGGCGCCCCGTCGCGGATGGTGGGTGGCGAAGCTGAATACGATACCGGACGCGTTGAGTGGTGAGTGTCAAAGCCTTATTCCCCATTCTCGTAACCTTCTGACCGCTTGGTTCCTTCACAGCTTCTTTGCGTCAACTGCCATCCGCGCCAGAATGTGGGATATGCGCCGAATTCCCATAGGCTTACGCCTCGTTCAGATCTGACTCCAGAATGCGCCATGAACCAAATCAATACACACACAAGAACGGGAAGGGCATGATCAAATCAGGACACGGAGACCACGACTGGGCAGTTGGTCATATGTTTCAGGTTAGCTCTGGTCATTTTTCATGTTCTTTTATGACTTCGCCAACTCAAACTCTTTTTTCTCTATCTCAGCCGGTTGTTCAACGCAGAGGAGAGAAGTGTCACAAGCACATCACGAGAGTCGCGACCCGCGCAAACCTAGTTTTTTTTTTCTTTTCAGGGCTTCGCGAGAGACCCTGACTCTGGACACCTTAAATATGGAAGGGACGCGACAGCACTTTTTCCAAACCCAGCGGCACCTCTTCCTTCCCCACAACCACCTCTAACAACCGCCCTCTGCTTTCTTGCTCAACTATGGACGCCTCCGCTGCCAGCAGCAACACCGAAGCCAAAGCCAACATTAACACCGTTGTGACCACTACCCTACGACCAACCGCAGCAGTTCCAGTTGAACAGCCACCTCCCTCGTACTGGCAGGTCGTCGCCCAGACTCAGAACCATGCCGGGCCTATACCCAGTTATCGACAGAGTCGCCGCCTCCGCTTCCATCCCTACGTTCGGTATGTCGCTGAAGAGGTGGACGAGACGGAAAGGCTGCTGGTACGTGTCAGCCTTGGCATCGACTCCGCATCCACCTTGAACGTCCTTTTTGTTCCAACGATAGAACACCATTTACGACGAAGAGCGAGTCGTGCTCGACGTTCCGTCTGCCAGGCCTGGCGCGGAACGACGTGTTTTCCCTCTTGTACGTCCCGTCGTCTCCTTGCTGTGTTCAGCCTGACATCTCGTTGAAGGTGGCTCATCCGCCCATGGACGATGAGACTAGGAGGCAGCTCGAGCGCGCCATAGCATTTGAGCGACGTGTGCACCGTCTTCAGCCGGTGTTATTCGTGAGTAGCCGCCGTTGTTTTCTGCATTCGTTGTTGACAAAGCAATGCCGCGGTTTTCTAGGAATTCTTCGACGGTTTGGAACGTGCCCGTCGCGCCTAAAGCCGCTCGCCGACGATGATCCCTTTGGTTATTTACCACTAGCCCCGCCTCGCTGCTCGCGGTCGACATAGCACAGACCATTCTATGTCGCCTCGACTACGCAGGCCCTTCCACCGACCGGCACCAAGCAGAATCACACACTGTACTATAGTCGCAGGATGAAGACAGCTGCTGTCTCCCTCTCGCATATACCAGACTCGTCTTGACTCCATCATCATTGTGTATAGGTCTCGAGTATCGCCCGTCCGTCACCCGTTCTTCGTCTTCATTGTACATACTTACATACCTGGCCCGTCGCTCGAAGAAAGCGGGCCTTTTTTTTGGACCATTTCCTTGTCTATAGTTGCTTCATTTGCCTCGCTATTTACTGGAGCAAGGAAAGGAGGGCTCAAGGGTGGAAAGGAGCTCTGCAGATGGACATACTATTGTTTTCTGGGTTTCCTATGTCTTGATGCTATGCGTTGTTTTCATGTACTGTACGTAACCGGTTACTCGGTCACACCAACAACTCGGTCATCGCCTTTGTGGACAGCACAGTTGCTCGTTTCACTCAATTCTTTTTGCATAATCAGGTACAATTGTACAAGAGCAACGGAATTCCATTTTTTCATGAATAGATAATCTTTCCTCGTGGAGAAATGAGCCTCTCTTTGGCTGTTGTGATGCGTGACACCCAATTTCCTTATTTGAAAACCTGTTTCTGGTGGTTCCGGAGGGCTTTTCTCAACGACATGACTGGCTGCTGGAAAAATACTTTGGAACTAAGGAGTAGATCATAATTAATGTATAATCAAGTTATTTTATCTCGTGTGGACGGATTCCTGCACTTTCAATATTGAAAATTAGAAGGAAGATCATTTTAGAGGTGGGTTGGACTGTTCCGGGTGATTTATATTGTGACGAAGCCTCTAGGGGATGAATTGAGGCATCAAAAGAATAGTGCCTCAGATACGTGCTTAGGAAAGAAGTCTCTTTAATTTTTGCAAATTTCTTTCGAGCATGAGACACAAAGTAAAGAGAAAACCTCGTTTTGAGTGATAAGAAATGTCAAATCAAATACTTCAAGGGAAGTTGCAAGGTATCATGAAATAAGGGGACCAGATAATGATAGAGGTGTTTGACTTTTATTGGAAGCTTTTTTTCCCGTAGGTCAGACCAACTTTGAAGAACAATTCAAGGTGGCCGAGTACTGTCCTCGTATTCCGACACTATCTTATCATCAGCTTACTAAGCACGGTTGACCCTGGTTACAGCCGGTGTACGGGACCAATACAAATCGGTCTAGTCTCGGGGCCTGGCCGACTTCCTGGTTTTGACCGATTTTGACCTATCAGAATAAAATATTCATGGAGGCCTCAAACCTTCCCGTAAATTTCTGATAACTGGTGCACAGGTACTTCAGATGCTTGCCTATTGATTAGTACTGCTATTTTATTCGAAACCCCCAAACCCAGCGAGCAATTTTTAGGTGACTATAGAGTGACCGAGATGCCGGTCATCTACAGTACTGATTTCAGAATGCTTCAGGTTTGAGATGTGATGTTTCAACTTCGAATTTGAGACTTGTTTGAGACTTGAATTTGACAAGGATGCACATGTCTTCATGTCCTACCCATGGAATTAGCTGTCAAATTTTGTGAAGTAGATTTTTATTCCAGGATACAAGAGGTGTCATGAAAGCACGAAGAATACAAAAAGGGAGAAACATCACAATGAGGCTGCTTCGCCACCCAGCTCTGGGACAGGCCGAGGAGGTGACGGTTGAGCGTCATTCAGAGACTCCAGCGCCTGTTCGATGGTCTGAGAGGGATCAGGCCCTAACAAGAGAGGCAGAACAAGTGCTACGAAAACAAAAAGAAGCCTATACTAACACCGATTTTCCCTTCCACGCGGAAGGCCGCGCTCGCGTTTCCGCCTGTTCCTCTGGCGAGGGGGCTATTGCGGGCCAGGGAACCCATTCGGGAACAGCGTCCTCTTCCCCGTTATGATATTGAAAACGAAGGTGGCAAAAAATGTTGGGGAGGAGCTTGTACGGTGGAAAACGAGGAGGGATGAGATGAAATCGAGGTGTTGATGGGGCGTTGCTGAGAGACAATGCATGCCGAAATTGTGATGGCTTCGAAGCTAGAGCAGGAGCAAAAGAAGGCGGGCCGGTGTTGGTGAGCGAGGAGGGGGCTGCTGGACGAGCTTGAGGGTCGTGATAGCTTGCTTGCGAGGATGGATTACCGCGAGGCACCAGAGAAAGACTGAAGGACAGAAAGGACCATGATGATCATGATGATTAACGTGTTTTTGCAGCACCATACCCATTTGACATTATATGAGGTGGCAGGTGGAGGAAATTTTTGATTTCGTGGAGACGGCCTTGCAAATTAACATGTCATCTGGTGTTATTCTCGACGACATTATTCACTGCACGGGAATAGAATGCCTTCATGCGAGGAGAATATGAGAATGCCAAGTCAACTGTCGCCTACAGGGAGCCCGGAGAGACGACTCTCTGCAGAGCTCGAACATGTCGAAACTGGCCATTCTGGAGTGCACGGTTGTAATTCCATGATATACACGAGTCTCGAGATTCAAAGCATTGAAGAATTCCTACCTTCGCTTGCACTAGGCTTCTGCAAAATGGTTGGGTAATAGGCGTGAATCCAAGTAGCTGATAGATGTCACATTAGCCGGCAAAACAACGGCCTCTTGCGGTGATAAGTCGTTATCGGATACTGGAAACAGTCGGTAGGTACCGTCGAAAACTGGGGTAACACGTCCCGAACAGCGGCTAACTGGCTTGAGATACGTCGTAAGTGTGATCGCCTGCCCAAAGCACGGATCGCATTCAGAAGAGGCAATCCGAGCACTATCTGAAGTCTATCGCAAGCTGTCTATTTGAGTTCTGAATGCAGGCCATTTCTGGGGCCGTCGTGGTGGTGCTAACCAGCGTTTCCTGCAGTCGATGCGGCTTGCGATTCATTCAAATGAGCTCCAAGCCGCGGCGGAATCCTGTTTCGGGATTATACGATCATAGTCAGGTGGACAGAAGTGAAGAAAGACCAATTCATCTATCTTTCTGCTTCCCCAAAGCACAGAATACGAGCATCTCAGAACAAGCGATGGCGTGAAGGCGCCGAGAGGACTCAGACAGGAGAAGAACTATGGATAAGTGGGCCCGTCATCTCCCAAACTGGCCACTTGGGTCGTGGTGCATAGCCAGGAAACTTGTGGTCTTTCAGAGTGGTAGCTAGAGCTGGTGCTCCTCGGTGCGTCAATAGTTTTGGGGTTGATGTCCGTTGGAATAACTCGATGTGTCGCTTGATCTTGCTTGTTCTAGACGCCGTGATTGCAGCCATAGAAAATTGAGATTTGCATGGGCAAAAGCTGGTCGTTCATCGGGGTTTTAGGCCTTGCAAGATGAAGGACGGTTGGACATTGCTGAGAGAGAAAATGGATTGAAAATGGGTCATCGGGGTCCCGCGTTTGATGAATATAATTGCAGATGTGACGGAGTCTGGAAGGAAAATATCGTGCCGACAGTGACACAGTAACCGACCATGGCACCCCAGCCCACACTTCCCTGGCTCCAAATATTCGAATTTCAACCGCAGGATGCGCGAAGCTCTTTGGGTTGGAAAAGCGCTTTCCTCGCGTTGGATTTCTTGAAGGACTTGATGATAAATTCCGTCAAGATCCAGAATCTTCAAGGCCGGACCATTCAGACCCGTAAAATTCCTAATTTCCTGTCACATAATTCAACAGGACTTTCGAGACGACCCTCAGACCAGTCAGCATCAACCAACTCGATGCAGCTCAACATACATACGTCAAGACCGTTGCGCTTTCCCAACCTCTATGCGTTGTCAGAATGTTGAAGACCTCAAGATATCAGTTTCGGAAATTTCTGTGGCCACTGCAAGATGCCACAGCTTGAAGAAACGTCTTTCTGTCGCCTTGCTTCAAAACTCTTCAATATCTTCATCAAGACCTCACAAGGCCAACAAAGGCGACGGTGGAAATCTTGGGCACGGTCTTCAAGTCCTTCTGGTTCGGTTTTCCAAGAAACATACCCAATTTCACGCACAGGAAAATTGATAGAGCGGCAACCAAGTTCTCGAGCAGTCGCCTCACAGATCGACGTCCCAGAAAAAAAGTCTGCGACAAACACGTTGGCAACAAGCTCAAGGACCTCGAGCCAATAGTTCTTGAGACTTCTGAAGCCTTTTCACCGTTGAAGTTCTTCCGACGGCGGAGAGGGTCCGTACAGAGAGAGGGTTCACACAGAGGGTAGCCAGCTCAGAGACAGGTGAGTTCTCGTCTTGAAATTTCTTCCCTTCTTCCTGGAGGTCTTTCAACGGGCAGTTCGCTTGTTGAATGTCATTTCTTGAGGCTCGCACTGTGTTGAGATGATCTTGGGGTCTTCAGGCAGTCCAACAGACATGCAGAGCAGGAATAACCTCTCGCATACAATGGGCATTTACACAAGGGGGGAACACATTTACAAGGTCTTGGCGGAAGGAAAGAACAAAGGGCTAACGTTCGTTTTCTCTGTCGCTTTACAGCTGGCGAAGAGTGACTCACTCGGCGCGTGACTTCCCGACGCGTCGGCCCCGATTGTTGCCCATATATGGAAAGCTCCCGCCGCCTCCTACACACTGCCCGCAGGCACCGCGGGTTGTGGAGTTCATCCGAACTAGAAGGCTGACCAGTAACCTCGAACGTCCAAGGCGAGCAAAACCATGGAATTTTACGTCCAGGAAGGAAGCACAGGCGGCCGACCGTATCAAGAGACCCACCACTTTTAGCTGGCCAGCAACAGATAACGGCGGAGCGGAACAGGAAGAGTTCGGTAATACCCAGATGGAAGCCCCCGCCCGCAGCTAGCAGGCGGCCTCCCAGAAGTCTGGAGCGGCGGCAGGAAAGCTTTTCTGTTCCAACGAGGCCTGGAGATTCACCAACACAAGTTCGTCGTATGTGGAAGAAGCTACGTTGGCTGACGGGGATCGAGCTCAAGCTAGAGGCACCGCAGCAAGCGCCCTTTCGCGGATGAGGGCTGACGACAACTAAATGTCATCCCGGACGTGTTGAGTGGTGAATACCAGTGAGTGTCAAAGTCTTACCGGCGGCGTGTCATCGTAATCTCCTGACCGCTTAGTCCCCAGATCTTCACAGCTTATTTGCATAAACTGCCATCCGCGCCAAAATGTGGGATACTTGTTCAGATCTGACTCCAAACTGCACCGCGAGCCAAATGAATGCATACAAGAACGGGAAACGAGTGATCAAATCAGGTTGCGGCGGAACATTGTTCGTACGTTTCAGGTTAGTTCTGGTCATTTTTCATGTTGTTTTAATTTTTCTTAACTTCGGGTACTCAAACTTTTTTCTTCCCTATCTCAGCCGGGCATCCAACGCAGAGGAAAGAAGCGCCATGAGAGTCGCGACCCATGAAGGAAACCATGCGCAAAACCAGTAAATTTTTTTCAGGGCTTCGCGAGAGACCCTGACTGTCTAGATACCATAAATATGGAAAAGACGCGATTCCAAACCCAGCGGCACCTCTTCCTTCCCCACAACCATCTCTTCCGCTTTGTTGCTCAACCATGGATGCCTCCACTGCTAGCAGCGACACCAAAGCCAACGCCAACGTCAAGACCATTGTGACCACTACTCTCCGGCCAACCGCAGCACTTCCAATTGAACAGCCTCCTCCGTCGTACTTGGAGGTTGTCGCCCTAACTCAAAACCACATAGGCCCTATACCCAGCTACAAGCAGGGCCGCCGCTTGCGTTTTCATCCCTATGTTCGGTATGTCGCTGAGGAAGTCGACGAGACGGAACGGTTGTTGGTACGCGGTGTCATACTTGGCATGGACTTCACATTCATTCTCAGCGGCCTTTTTTGACTACAGAATACCACCTATGACGAAGAGCGAGTCGTGCTCAACGTTCCGCCTGCCAGGCCTGGGGCGAACGACGCGTTTTCCCTCTTGTACGCCTCGCCCGTCGTTTCTTTCCTGCGTTCGTCCTGACGTCTCATCAAAGGTGCCTCGTCCACCCATGGACGATGAGACTAGGAGGCGGCTCGAACGCGCGATAGCGTTTGAGCGACGTGT
>CACVBS010000108.1:43052-60128 GCA_902728275.1 Cyclocybe aegerita | reverse complement strand
GGATGCTTTGGTGCGCCGATACATCGCCCTCCATACTAGTGGTGGACGGTGCGTGTCTTATGAAATTCCAAGGCGTTTCTTGGAAGAATAAAATATCAAATCTGTTTTTACAAATTTCGAGGAGAGTGTCTACGTGTGCATATGTATGGNTTCTGACAGTAAATATAGTTAGATCCTGCTGGTTTCCCAACATTAGTCTAGGTTCGGGGGTTAGTAAGTTGGCGGCGAGCAGCGTGCTCACGTACCTGACGATACTCGGCCATGATCCACTCACGGTCGTAGCGATGGGCCCAGAACTTACACGAGGCCGAGTTGGCGGCGTGGTCCTTGTGGCAATTGACGCAGCGGCCCTTGTGGGGGCAGGGCTGGTCGCGAGGGGTGGGCGGCACAGGAGGCTTCGCTTTCGCGTTGCCCTTGCAACATCCCGCATGTTGATGGTGCTCCTTCTGCTCGTGTGGACCCGAACAGATGGGGCAGGAAAGTTGTTTCGCCTTGCAGGCGACGGTGGGGTGGCCCCACTTCCAGCAGCGCTGGCAGAGCGGGACCCCGGTGTGACGTGCGGCAGGCCTGATAGCACAGGACCGTCCAGCGAGGAAGATCGGTTGGCCAAGGGCCTTCTTGGCGCGGGTTCCCTGCTGGGAGTCCCAGATGTTGCAATACACGGTACACGATGTCGAGTGTGCCGAGTTGCGGTCGATCCGAGGCTTGGTGCTCAGATATGCAAAGACCTCAGCATGAACCGAGGTACGGAGGGCCTTCTCAAGCGCCTCCTGGGTAATCTTCAACCCTTTCGGATCGAAGTAGGGAACGTCGAGGATCTTTATGAAAGACGTCGACGACGGGAGCGCAACCTCGAACGGAGTACTCTTCGGGAGGCTTTCGAGGATGTCCAGATCGGACGGACTGGCAACAGCGGGGGTGACCAACGACAAACCGTCGTAGGCGCGAACGATGGAGGTGACCTTAAGCATAGATCGACCATCCCTGAGGTACCCGTTGGCTGCACGGACAGCCGACTCGGTGAAGAATTTCGTGAGGTCAGGAGGAGTACCCCCGAACGACACGAGAACCTGCTTCCGGGTGGGGCCCTCGGAAGTAAAAGAAGGAACGGACCGATGAGGTGAAGTCTTCATCGGACCCGTTGGGAATGAGGGGGGAGGGGAAGGCCCACGACGTTGCGGTCCCAAGCCAGGAGGCGGGGGAGGCATCGGAGCGGCCTGTTTGGCAATCCCTGCCCACGTCGTTGGACGGGGCTTGGGTTTGGTGGCGCGATTGATCGGCGGAGGCGGACCAGGGCGAGAGTAGGCCACCTTGCTCTTCTTCTGAGGAGGAGGTGGGACCGGGCGATCAACACCCTTGCGCTTCTTAGAAGCGGGGATGCGAGGAGGGGAGGCCGGACGACCAAGGTCGTCCAAAGCCTGCATGAGGACGTCGGGCGGGGCCCCTACGCCAGCGACACCCTCGTCGAGCGGCCCATGGGCAGCAGGAGGAGGAGGCCTGAATACGGGAGCCGGGTGGATGGTCGGCTCGTCCTTGGAAGACGTCTCAGCCTCGAGGAGAGAGGCGAGCGAGAAGTTGTCGAGGTCGCCTGGTCCGCGAATACGACTAAAGTCAGTGGCCATGACAGCGTTCACAAAGGACATCATCTGGGCCACGAAGGCATCGCCCCCATCGATGGTGAGCAGATTGTGGTGCGCGGCCCGCAGAACCCAGTCTGTGGCCTTTGCAATGGAGGTGGTCAATACCTCGAGATCACCAGGAAGATCCTCGACCGTGTCTCGGAACTTCAAGGCGTATTGACCTAAGAGAAGGTCGACGGAGGGGTCCCTCGAGACCTCCTCCCCTCCCTGAGTGCCCTCTACCTCCATCTCCTGGGGTTGGGCCGTCCCTGAGTCAGACTCATCTGCGGACGAATGGGCGGAACCCGTGGTGGAACGGGACCTGCGGCGAGGCGACGTGTGGCGAGATCGAGCTGGCACAACTGTCGAGTATGTGGCCCTAGTCGAGGTAGGGTCTGGCGAGATTGGCGAGGCATCACCGCCAAAGGACGATGAGCCAGCGACCGATGGTGGTATTGCTGGTGGTGCTACCCCTGACGCATGAAGCTGCCGGGGGCCTCGCGCCCCGACCTCTCGGTGGGAGGTCGGACATGGTTTGCTGATGCGGTACGAACGATCAAAAGGAATCTTCTGGCCTGTCGATAAAGCGCTAGACGATATGCGAGACGGTGAGCTGGTTGTTTGCGCTTGTTGACAAGTGGGCGTTCGAGAGAAAGAGGCGTGGTTCTGGTGGAGTTCTTTGCCTCGTATCTTGTCGGTTGTTCCACAGTCTACTGCTGGAACACCTTCCAATCCGACTCACGGTCTGCGGATGTGGGTGTCAGGCAGGGCTCCACTCTCTCACCTGTTATCTCTGGGCTGTTCATTGCTCCGGTAATGAAGCTCTTCTATATCAAAGCGGTGCCGCTCAACACGACGCTGCTTTCCTTTGTGGATGACGGGACCATTCTGGCCCAATCCAAACAACTCGATGATAATAATGTGGGCCTGCATAAGGCCGAAAAGATTATTTATCTACTTTTTGTTGCTTTCGCACTCGTTCTTGAACATGACAAGACCGAGTTGTTCCACTTTTCGCGTCGACGAGACACCTACAATCCCTCGCTGGATCTGGGGTACGCCCCGCATACTGGCACTACACCTTTGACGCCCAAGACCTATTGGAGGTACTTGGGCTTCTACTTTGACCGCGGGCTCACATTCCATGAGCACGTACGCTACTATGCCACCAAGGCGTTTACCACCGTGCAGGCCATGCGCATGCTCGGAAACTCTACTAGAGGTCTCTCGCCTAAACTGTGTCGCCTCTTATATCGGTTGTGTGTGGTGCCTATTGCCACATACAGTTATCGTCTCTGGTATTTCGATGGCGCCCGTAACAAGGGTGCGATGAACCAGCTGAAACAGATGCAGCGAAAAGCTGCTCTATGGATTACTGGTGCCTTCCGCACCTCACCCACAGGCAGTCTTGAGGCCCTCGCTGGCCTCATCCCCGTTCATCTCATGCTGAAGAAGCTGGCGACACGTGCAGTGTATCGCGTCGCTACCCTCTCAGACACTCACCCTCTTTGCTCTATGACGGGCGAGGGACTCCTTAAGCGAGCTGCACCACATGCCCGCTCAGCTGCCTTGATGACCCCAGCTGTGCGAGGGAAAGTCAAGAGCACCGTTATGGAGGTGGACGAACGTGTCCACACCTTAACTGAGAGCTTCGAGCCTTTTGCGCCCGAAGCTCGCCCGGGCGATCGGTTGCTGGACCGCTATGCAGACCGTTTCCACTTTGACGAGCGTGATCCTGCCCAGGATAGGCGACCATATCTAGACGAGCTCATCGCGAAAGCAAGGGCCAACCCATTGACAGTACTGGCTGCAACTGATGGCTCTGTCCCTCAGTCCAATCAGTATCAGGCGGCTTCGGCTGCCATCATCTACAAGGGACACCGTGAGCTTGAAAGGACTCGTTATGTCTCTGGCAGAGTCACCGCCCCAGATGCGGAACTCAATGCCATCTTGTGTGCAGTGCGCCTTGCTGTCAAGCAGGCAAACTGCCAACATATTATGGTCTTTACTGACTCTATGGGCTCGGCCCACAGAGCGGTTGACCCTTCCGTGCACTCTGGTCAGGCTTTTAGCCTGTCAGTTTGTCGTGTTCTCCAAGAGTGGTTTGAGGCAGATGATCTCCGCTGCATCACCTTTATCTACGTTCCCTCTGCTTTGCGGTGGGATATCCACGGTGAGGCACACAAGTACGTCACCGAACTCAAAGTCAGGGTTGGACATCACAAGATGGACAACTCTATAGACATGCTACGCTCCCAAGCGGCACACTCAGTCCTGGATTCGTGGGGTTCCACTTTCCAGGATCCAACCTACTGAGGCTCTGAATTCTTAGAGCTTCAACAGCCTGACGGGCAGCCGCTACAGCCATCGTACCTCAATGGGGGACCTTGGCTTTCAACCTTCGGACACAGTATCACTGAGTTCGCTCACGTTTGCCAGTGTATAACTGGCCACATGTCCATTGGAGCATATTACCGTCGCTTCAAGATCAACGAGCCTCATGGCTGCACTTGCGGGGCTGCTTTGCAGTCTCGCCAGCACGTCCTCTTTCGCTGCCACGATCACTATTCCGTGCATTACCCCCGCTTTCTTGGGGATATTGCATCTTTTATGAAGTACAACCCCACAGCGTTTGGCTTCAACCGGGACCCTTCAGGTGTTGGATAATCGTTGTGGGCAGGGTTGTTCCTCCTTTTGGGGGATTTATGGTGAATTGACACCACCGAGCTCTAGGGTTCAAAGACCTGCGCCCGCTGCTATTTCTTCGCGCTTGCGGCCGCTATTGTAGTGCGTTGCGGCGCCGCTAACTCTCTGCGTCTGGTTTCGGGCAGGCGCATCTCTGGCTTGTCGGCCTCAAGACACCCTGCCACCTCCCAGGTGGTGCTCTCTTATTTTCATTTGCGCTGCGTGGCCTCCGAACAGCGTCCGACGGCTCTGGGGTTTTGCGGGGCCTTGATGGTCTCCTCCCCTTATCCCGCGTCACCGTTTTCGCAAGGTGGGTCTGGCTTTATGGGAGTTTAGGTGTTTGAGCCATAAGGCTCATGGTTGGGGAGGTGGACGTCTTTTAGTAGTTTACTTAGTACCCAGGCCGCGTAGTGTATGTGTTTGTAGATAGCAAGCAGCCTGCCATCGAGCACCGCTATATAAATTGTTGATAAAAAAAAAAAAAAAAAAAAAAAAGAAGAAAGCGAACGATGTCCTTGTCTTTGAAAACTTGATCAAGTTGACAGATAACGAGAATGGTGGAGGCAGAATATACAGCTATGTTCCATGGCACTGTACACTCTGATTCAAAATTGAACATATAGAGCGGATGTTGCTGAAGTTTGTTTTCGTTGTTGACAAACTTGTAATAGGCCTTCACAACCAACTTAAGCCAAGGATGAGCAAGTAAAGACCGGCGGTTCGATAGACCTCCATCCCAGATGTCATCATTGGGTTGTTCATTTCTGAGAAGTTGTTGAATGAAGTTATCCACCTCAAGAACCTGCTGGTTCACAAAGTTGATGTGTTGAGTATCGTTGTAGCACATGCCAATCATCTGAAGAAACTCCTTTTTCTTATTCTCTGACCACAGACCAGATGGAGAAGAATTTGTTGATAGAAGTGGTGGAACAAATCCATAGTACAGCCAAGCTATGTCAAGAATCTCTTCCTGCATTCTATCTGCTCCCAGATTTTGTGCTTCAGCCAGTGGAAAATAGGGATGGGCGTTCATAAAGATGGCACTCTGCAAAGTTGTCAGATCCTGGTTATGAGCTTCTTGAGGAGGTCTTTATGGTCCCCCATGTATCCCTATAGGACTCCACTGGACTCCAGTGGACTCCGGTAGGAAATATGTTAGCAGGAACACCAGCGAAAAGTGCCTACTGGAGTCCACTGGAGTCACCACCCAAAGTCTACTGGAGTTCACTGGAGTGTACCGGAGTGGAGTGTCCATCATCCACTGGACTCCTATAGAACTCCAGTGGACTCCAGTGAACCCGCACAGAAAACTTGACTGGAGTCCACTCATATTCCACTGGAGTGGATGGCCTAAATAGGTTCAAATTTTGTAGGACTGGACTCCAGTGGAGTGCCAGTGGAGTCCAGTGGAGTCCAGTGTAATTAAATATTACAGTTATATATAGTATAGCATGTTTACTATGTGAATATAGGACTCCACTGGACTCCACTGGCACTCCACCGGAGTCCAGTGGATGCCCCAAAAAGGCTTGATTTTTTCCATATTTTTCCATATTTTTATCTATTTTTTTTACCACAGAAAAAAACAGTTTTAAAAAATGCACCAGCAAGAATTGAACCAGTCACAAGCATTACATGACTATAGTACCATGCACAGTCAACCATTGAGCCATTAAGCCTATGATAGTGTATAGATATTTAGTAAATATATATCTATGCAGCTATCCAGATATAACCAGTACGTCTGGTTTGTTTTATTTTCAAGCGGAGATTGAAATTTATTTACTGATCGCATTCCCATGTTTACCTCTTGATCTCGTACCACCACCATCACCCAATACACCAGGTAAGCCCCCCAATCCGTTTCGCGCCCCACGAACGCTGACCAGGCCCCGCCCCCTCCCCTTCACTCCTGCCCCACGCAATGCCGACAACAACAACAACAACAACAACAACAACAACAACACCGAACCTGAACACAAATACAAACACAAACACAAACACAAACACAAACCGAACACAAATCCGAACGTGACAACAACAACGATGACGACAACAACAACAACAACAACAACAATGACAATGACAATGACGACGGCGAATCGCCACGTCCACCGTCAACCGTGCATGGACCACCTCACCAACGTGAACGCCGGCACCCCCACCCTGCTCCCGAACACGAACCCAAACGTGACAACGACAACGATGACGATGACGACGGCAAATCGCCACGTCCACCGTCAATCGTGCACGGACCACCTTGCAAACGCGAACACCGGTGCCCCCACCCTGCTCTTGCCGCTTGTTGTGCCCCAACCGTGCACGGACCACCTCGCCAACACGAAGGCCAGCGCCCCCACCCTGCTCTCGCTGCTTGTCGTGCCCCAACCGTGCATGGACCACCTCGCCAATGCTGGTGCCTCCGTCCACCACCGAATGTGCACAGACTACCCACCCACGTCTGCCAACAACATCCACGATGTCCACGCCCCACACTGCACCCAACGCACATGTCCACCACCGAACGTGTACTGACCCACGACAACGCCGCCCAACGCACACGTCCACCACTGAACATGTGCCAACCCCCTTACCCGTGACAACGCTGCTGCCACCGCCCGATGCTGCCCTCAATGCACATGTTCACCACCGAACACACACCAACCCCTTACCCACAACAACACCGCCATCACCACCCAACTCTGTGCCCAACGCCCATGTCTGCCAATGACGTGCACGGATGCCCCCAACCCACAGGTAAGCCCCACACCCCCCAGCCATCCCAAAACTGCATGCTGACTGTTGCCCCATCCATCCCTCTGCCCTCCCCTTCTCTTGTACCCAACCCCACTCCCCCAACACCCCGCATCACGCCCCCTCAACCGCCTGGACCTGGACCTGAACTGTGTGCCACACCTTGCCCCCCTCTTCCCCAACATGTATAATGACAATTGCCCTCTGTGTTTAGTTTAAGTAAGCATATACATTTTGTAGATAGACAATAATACAATTTTTTTTTGGCCAAAAAAAAACTTGTGTGAAATTTATTCTAAGTCCAAAGCTAACTTGTATTTATTATTTGAAGATACAATTCAACCATGGCTCGTACACCTGAACCATTCACTGCCACCAAGCGTGATGCTTCCGAGTCCCCTCCTGGACAGCATGATCCTAAGCGTAGCCGGCCAACCTCAGATGACTCTGACCAGGAGATGGAACAGTTGATGGACAACGTTGAGCTTGATGAGGAGGATGACTACTATGATGAAGAAGAGACCCCAGCTAAGAAGAAGAAGGTGATAGTCATCTATGAGGATGATGAGGAGGAGGAGGACAATGAGAATGACCTTGGAGGATATCGTAAGTTCAATTTGTAATATTTCTTGTTATTCCTTTTTATTTGTTCTATTATTAGAGGAGCCAAGTTCCCAGAAGATCAAGCCCAAGACTGCTGCCACCTCTGCTGGTCTGAGGTCCAAAGTCTCTGCTAAACCTGTCTCCAAAGCTCCAAACCCTGAGTAAGTAGCATTTATATTTTAATTTCAACTTATATCTAATAGACTTTAGGTCTTATGGTCAGGTCTTGAAAGCATCTAGGTATGGTTTCTCCATTCTCTAATGATACTTTTATTGACCAGATTGTAGATGTACCTCTGAAGACAAGAACATTGAGGTCGAAGCTGCTGAGGATCCAGCTAAGCTCCCACTGTAAGTGCTTTCTTTATATTCTTTATCAAACTAATCATTCCTTTATAGTGTTGAGGCCATTCTTGAGTGTTCTGGAGCATCTACAGCTCCTTCTTGTCACCCCAAGCCTAGGATGATAAGTCATACAAATGATGATTCATCTGATTCTGGGATGGATGTTGATCATCAGGAGGGGGTTCAGGAAAAGCAGAAGAAGAAAGCTAAAGCCCCAGCTAAGCCAGTGGACAAAGGTATAGTCACAGTGCTCTCAATGTCTCATTATAATATATTAATAGTTTACTTCATACATAGGAAAGGGACCAGCTGTGCCCAAGTCCAAGTCCAAGTCCAAGTCCAAGCCCAGGCCTGAGCCTATCATTTCTCAAGCAGTTGGTAAGCTTATTTATTGATCTTTATTTTTTCTGTTTCAAACCTGTTCTTTTTCAGCCAATATTCTGCCAATGGGGTCTTCACGTGCAGTTGGAGGCTTTAGCCGAGGAAATGCACTGGGTAATGCCCCCAATCTTGCAGATATGGGTGGTTCATCTGGCCTGGCTCAAACTGATGTACTCGCTGTCACTGCACCCCCTTGTCCTGGCATCATCTATGTCTACCACCAGCGGGACACTCCCCAGCCCCAGAGTATCAAGAACATCTCTCCCTCTTGGTTCATCAAGGTCAATTTAAACCTGACACTAGGCAAGATCCTGGAGAAGGTTCGAGACTGTGATGAACACATTCAAAGTAATATTTATTTGTTCTATTCTTGTCATTCTTAATCTAACTACTATACTTAACAGATGATCGTGTGTTTATCTGGGATGATAAATATGGTTGGGAGGCTTATGGCCCATTCAAGCAGGCTATTATCAGCACTGACATCATTGAACCGAGGGAGCTAGAGGAGGGTGGACTTGGGATTAGTCTGCTAGCGGTAACGTGTCTATATTAGCTTTAAGAATTATAACTGATCATTCTTCAGGCTCTTGACGTGTCAATCAACCGTCTTGATCTTCTTGGTCGAGGCAGTACATCACGTAGCCCCTCGGTTTCAAGCTCGATTGCTGGTAATGTCTCTCGTCCTTCTAGCCCTCTGGCATCTAGTTTCTCTGTCTATGAGGAGGAGCTCATCAACAAGTTGGAGGTTGATCGGGCTCTCCTTCAGAGTGGAAAGAAGGGTTCTCCAAGCGACTTTGACTTGCGCAAAGCATGGAGAATTTTCAACTTTGTCGAGTCATCAGCGTTGAGAGTCAAGGAGTTGGAACTCTCTAAGAGACCCACCCAGAAGGATCTTCAGGATCTTTTTGTTCAAAAGACACAGTACAACTCTTATCAGAAGGTTTTCAGAACGGTCGCAAAGTCCTTTGAGGAGATGAAGGATTGGTTGGATGAGGAAGGTGCAGATGCAGAAGAGAATGAGCGAGTCTGGGGTGAGGATCGGGTCAAGTATTCTTTGACAGACTTGATCAAGTGGGTGGAGAATGAAGGAGAGCCGATTTTTAAAGGTGAAGAGGAGCAAGAGCCAGAACCTGTGGCCACCAAGAAACGTGCAAAAGGGACTCCAAAGGCGAGTGGTGTAGAGGTGAAGAAATCCAAGAAGAAGGCAGCTGCATTGAGGACCACGTAAAGTTCATTTCCTTAAAGTTGTACTTGGAAATTCAAATATTTATTTCTGTCTGCTTTTTTTGGGGGGGGTTTGAATTTAGATCTCAGACGTCTTTCTGGTTCTGGGTTCTGTGGCTTCTCTGTGCTCTGGCTTGGCTCCCTCTATCATCTGCTCAGGATCCTTCTATTCTACCCTTTCCCAATCCATCCTTCAAAAGCTTTAGTGATTTCATACTAGGCAACTTCAACTCCAACATTTCTCTAAAATCAACACTACTCATTTTATTCTCATTGGTCAACAATCCAGAGCTTCTTAATCTCCACGCTCGTCAAACTCATCCAGTCTTTGTGGATGAGTCAGCTATGCATGCTTCAGCATGGATGAAAACTCTAGCTTGTCCCGTTCGAGGTCGCACTCCCATTGTCGACATCTTTTATAAAGATACTTGATGTTCCTTACTTCGATCCGAAAGGGTTGAAGATCACCCAGGAGGCGCTTGAGAAGGCGCTCCGTACCTCGGTTCATGCTGAGGTCTTCACCTATCTGAGCACCAAGCCTCAGATTGACCGCAACTCGGCGCACTCGACATCGTGCACCGTGTATTGCAACATCTGGGACTCCCAGCAGGGAACCCACGCCAAGAAGGCCTTAGGCCAACCAATCTTCCTCGCTGGGCGGTCCTGCGCAATCAGGCCCGCTGCACGTCACACCGGGGTCCCGCTTTGCCAGCGTTGCTGGAAGTGGGGCCACCCCACCGTCGCCTGTAAGGCGAAACAACTCTCCTGCCCCATCTGCTCGGGTCCGCACAAGCAGAAGGAGCACCGTCAACATGCGGGATGTTGCAAGGGCAACGCGAAAGCGAAGCCCCCTGTGCCACCCACCCCTCGCAACCAGCCCTGCCCCCAAAAATAGGAGTAGAAAAAGCTTTAGTGGTAAGTGAACAAGGTTCTATTAGTTTAACCACAAGGGCCGCTGTGTCAACTGCCATAAGGACGACGCCGCCAATTCGGCTTCGTGCAAGTTCTGGGCCCACCGCTACGACCGTGAGTGGATCATGGCCGAGTATCGTCAGGTACGTGAGCATGCTGCTCGCCGCCAACTTACTAACCCCCAAACCTAGACTAATGTTGGGAAACCTTCAGGATCTAAGTAGTGGGTTACGTATTTATTGTCAGAACGTTCGTCATACCTATGCCCACGTCGATACGCTCCTCGAAAGTTGTAAAACCAAATTTGATATTTTATTTCTCCAAGAAACACCTTGGAATTTCATAAGGCACGCACCGTCCACCACGACTATGGAGGGTGATGAGGTTATCGGCGCACCAAAGCATCCTGAATGGCTGCAGATGGTGCGCATTAAGGAAGGGGAAGTTCCCCACGTGATCGCCTATGTTTCGACTAGGCTCTCCCGCTATCGTCCCGCTATGCGCCGCGATATCGTCGACCATTGCGACATCCTCGTCCTCTCCCTCTTCAGCGGGGGCGAGGTTCTTAACTTAATGAACGTCTATTCCGACGATCAACACACAGCCATTGAGCACCTTGCTGCTCGTGTGCATTCTTTACCACCTTTCATTTATATGGCTGGTGACTTCAACTGCGTGTCAACGACTTGGGATGACTATGAGCATGGCGAGTCGTTGACGGCAATATCCCTGTGGGACACCGCATCTCAGATCGGCCTCGAGTGGGCATGACCTTCTAACCATGGACCGACGAGGATCAGTCCTAATCCAAACCAGAGATCCAACGTGTTGGATCTTGTATTCTTAGCTCCATCTGAGATTCTAATCTCGATGCCCAGATTGGAGCACGTTCTCCAGGGTCCATCAGATCATGTCCCGATCTGTACAGATCTTGATATTGGTCCCGAACCGCCCGGATCTGGGCTACGGGCAATTAAACCTGGAAGCGAGGCTGAAAAGTCTTTCATTTCGGATATTCTCCAGGATCTTGCGACTATTCCTGTCGCAGCCCCGGCAACCAAGGAAGGCGTTGAAGGTTTAGCCGATGCTATCGCGACAGCGTTCTCGGACACGTGGCTTGCCCATTCGACCAAGTCCAAACCTACCAAGCACTCCAAGTCCTGGTGGACGGACGAGTGCTCAGAGACATTCAGAGTATATCAGTTGAGCCGCTTGCTCACTGACTACAACAAGTTTAAGAAGGCGTATAAAGATGCCAAGCATGATTTCTTTGATGAACGCATCGCAGAAATTGCTACTTCTCGCAAGCGCCCATGGGACCTAATGGAATGGGTCAAACAGCGCAAGCTACTACCCTGTGAGGCTATTCGCCATGGCCATCAGCCTTGCCATGATATGGACGACCTCTGGGACACCCTGCATGGCACATACAACTTGGCCTCTGGTCGCGAGTACGATGCCTCAGTCTTAGACAAGCTTCCCGACGAGCCGGTCCGTGAGTGGGCTGACTTCTCGGAGCATGAGTTGTTGAGTGCCCTTGAGGGGTGTTCTAACTCCTCTGCACCAGGACCGGACCATGTTACGTGGGTCCACCTAAAGGAGCTGCTCAAGGATAAACACGTCCTTGCGCTCTTCATCGTGTTGGCCAACGCTTGCCTTCGGGTGGGTCATTGGCCGCGTATATTTAAGGAGTCACTATCGGTTATTGTTCCGAAACTGAGTAAGCCCTCCTACGCTGTGCCGAAGGCTTTCCGGCCGATCGTACTCCTCATCACTTTCGGTAAACTTATCGAAAAGATGATTGCCAATAGGATACAGTTTGACACCGTCAAGCATGATATCTTCCACCCTAACCAACTTGGCGGCATCTGCCAGCGGTCAACTGAGGATGCTGGATTGATTCTGACTCATCTCATGCGAGCGGGGTGGGTTAAGGGTCTCCAGACTAGCGCGCTGGCTTTTGACATCGCGCAGTTCTTCCCTTCTATCAACCATGAAATGTTCATGGCTGTACTTCGCAAGCAAGGGTTCTCACCGGTTCTGGTGGAGTTCTTTGCCTCGTATCTTGTCGGTTGTTCCACAGTCTACTGCTGGAACACCTTCCAATCCGACTCACGGTCTGCGGATGTGGGTGTCGGGCAGGGCTCCACTCTCTCACCTGTTATCTCTGGGCTGTTCATTGCTCCGGTAATGAAGCTCTTCTATATCAAAGCGGCGCCGCTCAACACAACGCTGCTTTCCTTTGTGGATGACGGGACCATTCTGGCCCAATCCAAACAACTCGATGACAATAATGTGGGCCTGCGTAAGGCCTACAAAATTATCTACCTTCTCTTTGTTGCCTTCACACTTGTTCTTGAACACGACAAGACCGAGCTGTTTCACTTTTCGCGTCGACGAGACGCTTACAATCCCTCGCTGGATTTGGGGTACGCCCCGCATACCGGCGCTACACCTTTGAAGCCCAAGACCTACTGGAGGTACCTGGGCTTCTACTTTGACCGCGGGCTCACGTTTCATGAGCACGTCCGCTACTATGCCACTAAGGCGTTCACCACCGTGCAGGCCATGCGCATGCTCGGAAACTCTACCAGGGGTCTCTCACCTAAACAGTGCCGCCTCTTGTATCGATCGTGTGTGGTTCCCATTGCCACATATGCTTATCGTCTCTGGTATTTCGATGGCGCCCGCAATAAGGGAGCCATGAACCAGTTGAAACAGATGCAGCAAAAAGCTGCTCTATGGATCACGGGTGCCTTCCGCACCTCTCCCACAGGCGGTCTTGAAGCCCTTGCCAGCCATCCCTGTTTCTCTCGAACGCCCACTTGTCAACAAGCGCAAACAACCAGCTCACCGTCTCGCACATCATCTAGCGCTTTATCGACAGGCCAGAAGATTCCTTTTGATCGTTCGTACCGCATCAGCAAACCATGTCCGACCTCCCACCGAGAGGTCGGGGCGCGAGGCCCCCCGGGGCGGTTCCTAGGAGCCGTCGTGGGGGGGACTCGGGCTCCGCACCACCAGCAATACCACCATCGGTCGCTGGCTCATCGTCCTTTGGCAGTGATGCCTCGCCAATCTTGCCAGACCCTACCTCGACTAGGGCCACATACTCGACAGTCGTGCCAGCTCGATCTCGCCACACGTCGCCCCACCGCAGGTCCCGTTCCACCACGGGCTCTACCCATTCGTCTGCAGATGAGTCTGACTCAGGGACGGCCCACCCCCAGGAGATGGAGGTAGAGGGCACTCAGGGAGGGGAGGAGGTCTCGAGGGACCCCTCCGTCGACCTTCTCTTAGGTCAATACACCTTGAAGTTCCGAGACACTGTCGAGGATCTTCCTGGTGATCTCGAGGTATTGACCACCTCCATTGCGAAGGCCACAGACTGGGTTCTGCGGGCCGCGCACCACAATCCGCTCACCATTGATGGGGGCGATGCCTTCGTGGCCCAGATGACGTCCTTTGTGAACGCCGTCATGGCCACCGACTTTAGTCGTATTCGCGGACCAGGCGAACTCGACAACTTCTCGCTCGCCTCTCTCCTCGAGGCTGAGACGTCTTCCAAGGACGAGCCGACCATCCACCCGGCTCCCGTATTCAGGCCTCCTCCTCCTGCTGCCCGTGGGCCGCTCGACGAGGGTGTCGCTGGCGTAGGGGCCCCGCCCGACGTCCTCATGCAGGCTTTGGACGACCTTGGTCGTCCGGCCTCCCCTCCTCGCATCCCCGCTTCTAAGAAGCGCAAGGGTGTTGATCGCCCGGTCCCACCTCCTCCTCAGAAGAAGAGCAAGGTGGCCTACTCTCGCCCTGGTCCGCCTCCGCCGATCAATCGCGCCACCAAACCCAAGCCCCGTCCAACGACGTGGGCAGGGATTGCCAAACAGGCCGCTCTGATGCCTCCCCCGCCTCCTGGCTTGGGACCGCAACGGCGTGGGCCTTCCCCTCCCCCCTCATTCCCAACGGGTCCGATGAAGACTTCACCTCATCGGTCCGTTCCTTCTTTTACTTCCGAGGGCCCCACCCGGAAGCAGGTTCTTGTGTCGTTCGGGGGTACCCCTCCCAACCTCACGAAATTCTTCACCGAGTCGGCTGTCCGTGCAGCCAACGGGTACCTCAGGGATGGTCGATCTATGCTTAAGGTCACCTCCATCGTTTGCGCCTACGACGGTTTGTCGTTGGTCACCCCTGCTGTTGCCAGTCCGTCCGATCTGGACATCCTGCGTAACTTTATCCGCGAAAGCCTCCCAATGGGTACCCCGTTCGAGGTTGCGCTCCCATCATCGACGTCTTTCATAAAGATCCTCGACGTTCCCTACTTCGATCCGAAAGGGTTGAAGATTACCCAGGAGGCGCTTGAAAAGGCCCTCCGTACCTCGGTTCACGCTGAGGTCTTTGCATATCTGAGCACCAAGCCTCGGATCGACCGCAACTCGGCGCACTCGACATCGTGTACCGTGTATTGCAACATCTGGGACTCCCAGCAGGGAACCTGCGCCAAGAAGGCCCTTGGCCAACCGATCTTCCTCGCTGGACGGTCCTGTGCTATCAGGCCCGCCGCACGTCACACCGGGGTCCCGCTCTGCCAGCGCTGCTGGAAGTGGGGCCACCCCACCGTCGCCTGCAAGGCGAAACAACTATCTTGCCCCATCTGTTCGGGTCCGCACGAGCAGAAGGAGCATCGTCAGCATGCGGGATGTTGCAAGGGCAATGCGAAAGCGAAGCCTCCTGTGCCGCCCACCATTCGCGACCAGCCCTGCCCCCACAAGGGCCGCTGCGTCAATTGCCACAAGGACCACACCGCCAACTCGGCCTCGTGTAAGTTCTGGGCCCATCGCTACGACCGTGAGTGGATCATGGCCGAGTATCGTCAGGTACGTGAGCATGCTGCTCGCCGCCAACTTACTAACCCCCAAACCTAGACTAATGTTGGGAAACCTACAGGATCTAAGTAGTGGACTTTGTATTTTTTGTCAGAACATTCATCACACATATGCACATGTAGACACTCTTCTCGAAATTTGTAAAAACAGATTTGATATTCTATTTTTCCAAGAAACCCCTTGGAATTTCATAAGGCACGCACCGTCCACCACTACTATGGAGGGCGATGAGGTTATCGGCGCACCAAAGCATCCTGATTGGCTGCAAATGGTGCGCATTAAGGAAGGGGAAGTTCCCCGCGTGATCGCCTATGTTTCGACTAGGCTATCCCGCTATCGTCCCGCTATGCGTCGCGACATCGTCGACCATCGCGATATCCTCGTCCTCTCCCTCTTCAGCGGGGGTGAGGTTCTTAATCTAATGAACGTCTACTCCGACGACCAACATACAGCCATTGAGCACCTCGCTACTCGTGTGCATTCTCTACCACCTTTCGTTTATATGGCTGGTGACTTTAACTGCATGTCGACGACTTGGGATGACTATGAGCATGGCGAGTCGTCGACAGCAATATCACTGCGGGATACCGCATCTCAGATCGGCCTCGAGTGGGCACGACCTACTAACCATGGACCGACAAGGATCAGTCCTAACCCAAACCAGAGATCCAATGTCTTGGATCTTGTATTCTTAGCTCCATCTGAGATCCTCATCTCGATGCCCAGATTGGAGCACGTTCTCCAGGGTCCATCAGATCATGTCCCGATCTGTACAGATCTTGATATCGGTCCCAAACCGCCCGGATCTGGGCGACGGGTAATTAAACCCGGAAGTGAGGCTGAGAAGTCTTTCATTTCGGATATTCTACGGGATCTTGCGGCTATTCCTGTCGCAGCCCCAGCAACCAAGGAAGGTGTTGAAGCTCTAGCTGATGCTATTGCGACAGCATTCTCGGACGCGTGGTTTGCCCACTCGACCGAGTCCAAACCTACCAAGCGCTCCAAGTCCTGGTGGACGGACGAGTGCTCAGAGACATTCAGAGTATATCAGTTGAGCCGCTCGCTCGCTGATTACAACAGGTTTAAGAAGGCGTGTAAGGACGCCAAGCGTGATTTTTTCGATGAACGCATCGCAGAAATCGCTACCTCTCGCAAGCGCCCATGGGACCTAATGGAATGGGTCAAACAGCGCAAGCTACCACCCTGTGAGGCTATTCGCAATGGCGACCAGCCCTGCCACGATATGGACGACCTTTGGGACACCCTACACGGCACGTACAACTCGGCCTCTGGTCGCGAGTACGACGCCTCAGTATTAGACGAGCTTCCCGACGAGCCGGTCCGCGAGTGGGCTGACTTCTCAGAGCATGAGTTGTTGAGTGCCCTTAAGGGGTGCTCCAACTCCTCTGCACCAGGACCGGACCACGTCACATGGGTCCACCTAAAGGAGTTGCTCAAGGATAAACACGTCCTTGCGCTCTTCATCGTGTTGGCCAACGCTTGCCTTAGGGTGGGTCATTGGCCGCGTATATTCAAGGAGTCGCTATCGGTTATCGTTCCAAAGCCGAACAAGCCCTCCTATTCCGTGCCGAAGGCCTTCAGGCCAATCGTACTCCTCATCACTTTTGGTAAACTTATCGAAAAGATGATTGCCAATAGGATACAGTTTG
>CACVBS010000108.1:4789-41934 GCA_902728275.1 Cyclocybe aegerita | reverse complement strand
ATGACGCTGCTTTCCTTTGTGGATGATGGGACCATTCTGGCCCAATCCAAACAACTTGATGATAATAATGTGGGCCTGCGTAAGGCCTACAAAATTATCTACCTTCTCTTTGTTGCTTTCACGCTCGTTCTTGAACACGACAAGACCGAGCTGTTTCACTTTTCGCGTCGACGAGACGCCTACAATCCCTCGCTGGATTTGGGGTACGCCCCTCATACCGGCGCCACACCTTTGAAACCTAAGACCTATTGGAGGTACTTGGGCTTCTACTTTGACCGCGGGCTCACCTTCCATGAGCACGTTCGCTACTACGCCACCAAGGCGTTTACCACCGTGCAAGCCATGCGCATGCTCGGGAACTCTACTAGAGGTCTCTCGCCTAAACAGCGCCGCCTCTTATATCGATCGTGTGTGGTCCCTATTGCCACATACAGTTATCGTCTCTGGTATTTCGATGGCGCCCGTAACAAGGGTGCGATGAACCAGCTGAAACAGATGCAGCGAAAAGCTGCTCTATGGATCACGGGTGCTTTCCGCACCTCACCCACAGGCGGTCTTGAGGCCTTAGCAGGTCTCATCCCCGTCCACCTTATGCTGAAGAAGCTGGCGACGCGCGCAGTGTATCGCGTAGCCACCCTCTCCGACACCCACCCCCTTCGCTCTATGATGGGCGAGGGACTCCTCAAGCGAGCTGCACCACATGCTCGCTCTGCCGCCTTGATGACCCCAGCTATGCGCGGGAAAGTCAAGAGCACTGTCATGGAGGTGGACAAGCGTGTCCACACCTTAACTGAGAGCTTCGAGCCCTTTGCGCCTGAAGCTCGCCCAGGCGATCGGTTACTGGACCGCTATGCGGACCGTCTCCGCTTTGACGAACGCGATCCTACCCAGGATAGGTGACCATATCTAGACGAGCTCATCGCGAAAGCGAGGGCCGACCCACTAACAGTACTGGCTGCAACTGATGGCTCTGTCCCTCAGTCCAACCAGTATCAAGCGGCTTCGGCTGCTATAATCTACAAGGGACATCGCGAGCTCGAAAGGACGCGCTATGTCTCTGGCAGAGTTACCGCCCCTGATGCGGAGCTCAATGCCATTTCGTGCGCAGTGCGCCTTGCTGTCAAGCAGGCAAACTGCCAACATATTATGGTCTTTACTGACTCTATGGGCTCAGCCCATAGAGCGGTCGACCCCGGCGTGCATTCTGGTCAGGCTTTCAGCCTGTCAGTTTGTCGCATTCTTAAAGAGTGGTTTGAGGCGGACGATCTCCGTTGCGTAACCTTCGTTTACGTCCCTTCTGCTCTGCGGTGGGACATCCATGGTGAGGCACACAAGTACGTCACAGAGCTTAAAGTCAGGGTTGGACGTCGTAAGACGGACAACTCCATAGACGCGCTACGCTCTCGAGCCGCGCACTCAGTCTTGGATTCGTGGAGTTCCACTTTCCAAGATCCAACCTACCGGGGCTCTGAGTTTTTAGAGCTTCAACAGCCTGACGGGCGGCCGCTACAGCCATCGTACCTCAATGGGGGACCTTGGCTTTCAACTTTCGGACACAGTATCACTGAGTTTGCCCGCCTTTGCCAGTGTATAACTGGCCACGCGCCCATTGGAGCATACTATCCACGCTTCAAAATCAATCAGCCTCATGGCTGCACTTGCGGGGCTGCTTTGCAGTCCCATCAGCACATCCTCTTTCGCTGTCACGATAGATATTCTGTACACTATCCCTGTTTTCTCGGGGATATTGCATCGTTTATGAAGTACAACCTACAGCGGGCTTCATCAGCCCTCGGGTGTCAAGCGGGGTTATTCCTCCTTTTGGAGGATTTATCGGTGAATTGACACCCTCGGACCTTAGGGTTCAGAGACCTGCGCCCGTTTCACTCTTTCGCGCTTGCGGCCGCTATTATAGCAGATTGCAGCTCCGCTAACTTTTTGCGTCTGGTTTCGGGCAGGCGCATCTCTGGCTTGTTGGCCTCAAGACACCCTGCCACCTCCCAGGTGGTGCTCTCTTATTTTCATTTGCGCTGCGTGGCCTCCGAACAGCGTTCGACGGCTTTGGGGTTTAGCAGGGCCTCGATGGTCTCTTCCCCTTATCCCGCATCACCGTTTTCACAAGGTGGGTCTGGCTTTGTGGGAGTTTAGGTGTTTGAGCCACAAGGCTCGCAGTTGGGGGGGCGGATGTCTTTTAGTAGTTAACCTAGTAACCAGGCTGGGTAGTGTATGTGTTTGTAGATAGCAAGCGGGCTGCCATCAAGCACCGCTATATAAATTGTTGATCAAGAAAAAAAAAAAAAAAAAAGAAAAAAAAACTCTAGCTCGTGCATTAGGTGCTCAGTTGAAGGGTAATCTAGGGCAAGTTGTACAGCAGATGGATGCTTCAGACACTGGGTTTGCCAAACGCTTGGACAAGCTTACAGTTTTCTTGGGCTTAACACCTTACAAGCCTAATGGGACCCTTAGATGCAAGATTAGTCAGGTTTCTCAGGATTCAATCGCACCAGTTCAAATACTTGGTCCTTTACACATGGCTTGTACAACCCCTGCCTGTCAACCTCATCATATCTCTGTGTTTAGTTGGGTTCGAGATATTCCTAAGGTCACTTTGATCATAGGGACTACAGTCTCCAACAATGCTTATGTTGTTCCTGGAGAGTGTACTGTCTGTAAAACCCACTACTATCCTGACCACAAGGACTTTCCTTCTCCGGTCTACAATCAACAACGGGAGATTCATCTCAACTCAGCTCGTTATCTCAAGATTGGCCAAACTCTTTGGGTGGATCGAGTTTTCTCAAAGGCAGTTCTCAGTGCAACATACAACTTTCATGCATCTGCCAATGCCTACACTCAATTCTGGAATGACAGCTTTGGTAATGTGACTACCAAGGTGGTACTAGGGAGACCGCAGATTTGGCAGGCTTTTGTGCACGAGTCAACTCGCATGGTTGCAACAGCTCTAGAAGAGGACTTTGAGACTGATGCAAATGCAAAGGTGGATGAGGTATGTGGCCTTGAATATTATTATTATTATTTTTTTGATCAACAACTTGTATAGCGGTGCTCGATGGCAGCCCGCTCACTATCTACAAACACATACGCTACGCGGCCTGGGTACTAAGTAAACTACTAAAAGACGTCTGCCCCCCCAACCACGAGCCTTATGGCTCAAACGCCTAAACTCCCATAAAGCCAGACCCACCTCGCAAAAACGGTGACAGGGGATAAGGAGAGGAGACCATCGAGGCCCCGCTAAACCCCAAAGCTGTCGGATGCTGTTTGGAGGCCACGCAGCGCAAATGAAATAAGAGAGCACCACCCGGGAGGTGGCAGGGTGTCTTAAGGCCGACAAGCCAGAGAAGTGCCTGCCCGAAACCAGACGCAGAAAGTTAGCGGCACCGCAATCCGCTATAATAGCGGCCGCAAGCGCGAAGAAATAGCGGCGGGCGCAGGTCTTCGAACCCTAGAGCTCAGTGGTGTCAATTCACCATAAATCCCCCGAAAGGAGGAACAACCCCACCCACAATGATTATCTGACACCCGAAGGGTCCCGGTTGAAGCCAAACGCTGTGGGGTTGTACTTCATAAAAGATGCAATATCCCCAAGAAAGCGGGGGTAATGCATGGAGTAGCGATCGCGACAGCGAAAGAGAATATGCTGACGGGACTGCAGAGCAGCCCCGCAAGTGCAGCCATGAGGCTCGTTGATCTTGAAGCGACGGTAATACGCTCCAATGGGCGCGTGGCCAGTACACTGGCAAACACGGGCGAACTCAGTAATACTGTGTCCGAAGGTTGAAAGCCAAGGTCCCCCATTGAGGTACGATGGCTGTAGCGGCCGCCCGTCAGGCTGTTGAAGCTCTAAAAATTCAGAGCCTCGGTAAGTTGGATCCTGGAAAGTGGAATTCCATGAATCCAGGACTGAGTGCGCGGCTTTGGAGCGGAGCGCGTCCATAGAGTTGTCCGTCTTGCGATGTCCAACCCTGACTTTGAGTTCAGTGACGTACTTGTGTGCCTCACCATGGATGTCCCACCACAAAGCAGAGGGAACGTAGATAAAGGTAATGCGGCGGAGATCATCTGCCTCAAACCACCCTTGAAGAGTGCGACAAACTGACAGGCTAAAAGCCTGACCAGAGTGCACGGAAGGGTCAACCGCTCTGTGGGCCGAGCCCATAGAGTCAGTAAAGACCATAATATGTTGGCAGTTTGCCTGCTTGACAGCAAGGCGCACTGCACACAAGATGGCATTGAGTTCCGCATCTGGGGCGGTGACTCTGCCAGAGACATAACGAGTCCTTTCAAGCTCGCGGTGTCCCTTGTAGATGATGGCAGCCGAAGCTGCCTGATACTGATAGGACTGAGGGACAGAGCCATCAGTTGCAGCCAGTACTGTCAATGGGTCAGCCCTCGCTTTCGCAATGAGCTCGTCTAGATATGGTTGCCTATCCTGGGCGGGATCGCGCTCGTCAAAGTGGAGACGGTCCGCATAGCGGTCCAGTAACCGATCACCTGGGCGAGCTTCGGGCGCAAAGGGCTCGAAGCTCTCAGTTAAGGTGTGGACGCGTTCATCCACCTCCATAACTGTGCTCTTGACTTTCCCTCACATAGCTGGGGTCATCAAGGCGGCTGAGCGGGCATGTGGTGCAGCTCGCTTAAGGAGTCCCTCGCCCATCATGGAGCGAAGAGGGTGAGTGTCTGAGAGGGTAGCGACGCGATACACTGCGCGTGTCGCTAGCTTCTTCAGCATGAGATGAACAGGGATGAGACCAGCAAGGGCCTCAAGACCGCCTGTAGGTGAGGTGCGGAAAGCACCCGTGATCCATAGAGCAGCTTTTCGCTGCATCCGTTTCAGCTGGTTCATCGTGCCCTTATTGCGGGCGCCATCGAAATACCATAGACGATAGCCATATGTGGCAATGGGAACCACACACGACCGGTATAGGAGTCGGCGCTGTTTAGGCGAAAGACCTCTAGTGGAGTTACCGAGCATGCGCATGGCCTGCACGGTGGTGAACGCCTTAGTGGCATAGTAGCGGACGTGCTCATGAAATGTGAGCCTGCGGTCAAAGTAGAAGCCCAGGTACCTCCAGTAGGTCTTGGGCTTCAAAGGTGTAGCGCCGGTATGCGGGGCGTACCCCAAATCCAGCAAGGGATTGTAAGCGTCTCGTCGATGTGAAAAGTGGAACAGCTCGGTCTTGTCGTGTTCAAGCACGAGTGCGAAGGCAGCAAAAAGCAGGTAGATAATCTTGTAGGCCTTATGCAGGCCCACATTATTATCATCAAGTTGTTTGGATTGGGCCAGAATGGTCCCGTCATCCACAAAGGAAAGCAGTGTTGTGTTGAGCGGCGCCGCTTTGATATAGAAGAGCTTCATCACCAGAGCAATGAAAAGCCCATAGATAACAGGCAAGAGAGCTGAGCCCTGCCTGACACCCACGTCCGCAGACCGTGAGTCGGATTGGAAGGTGTTCCAACAGTATACTGTGGAACGACCAACAAGATAGGAGGCAAAGAACTCCACCAGAAATGGCGAGAACCCTTGCTTGCGAAGTACAGCCATGAACATCTCATGGTTCAACCTCTTTCTCTCGAATGCCCACTTGTCAACAAGTGCAAACAACCAGCTCACCGTCTCGCACATCGTCTAGCGCTTTATCGACAAGCCAGAAGACCTCTTTTGATCGTTCGCACCGCATTCAAAAACCATGTCTGACCTCCCACCGAGAGGTCGGGGTGCGAGGCCCCCCGGGGCGGTTCCTAGGAGCCGTCGTGGGGGGGACTCGGGCTCTGCCCCACCAGCAATACCACCATCAGTCGCTGGCTCATCGTCCTTTGGCAGTGATGCCTCGCCAATCTTGCCAGACCCTACCTCGACTAGGGCCACATACTCGACAGTCGTGCCAGCTCGATCTCGCCACACATCGCCCCGCCGCAGGTCCCGGTCCACCACGGGTTCCGCCCATTTGTCCGCAGATGAGTCTGACTCAAGGACGGCCCACCCCCAGGAGATGGAGGTAGAGGGCATCCAGGGAGGGGAGGAGGTCTCGAGGGACCCCTCCGTCGACCTTCTTCTGGGTCAATACGCCTTGAAGTTCCGAGACACTGTCGAGGATCTTCCTGGCGATCTCAAGGTATTGACCACCTCCATTGCGAAGGCCACAGACTGGGTTCTGCGGGCCGCGCACCACAATCCGCTCACCATCGATGGGGGCGATGCCTTCGTGGCCCAGATGACGTCCTTTGTGAACGCCGTCATGGCCACTGACTTTAGTCATATTCGCGGACCAGGCAAACTCGACAACTTCTCGCTCGCCTCTCTCCTTGAGGCCGAGACATCTTTTTTTTTTTTTTTTTTTTTTTTTTTTTTTTTGATCAACAATTTATATAGCGGTGCTCGGTGGCAGCCCGCTTGCTATCTACAAACACGTACGCTACGCAGCCTGGTTACTAAGTAAACCACTAAAGGACGACCGCCCCCCCAACCAAGACCCTTTGGGCTCAAACGCCGAAACTCCCCAGAGGGCAACCCACCTCGCGAAAACGGTGCATCGGGATAAGGGGAGGAAACCATCGAGGTTCCGCTACGCCCCAAAGTCGTCGATCGCTGTTCGGAGGCCATGCAGCGCAAATGAAATAAGAACAGCACCACCCGGGAGGTGGCAGGGTGTCTTAAGGCCGACAAGCCAGAGAGGCGCCTGCCCGAAACCAGACGCAGAAAATTAGCGGCGCCGCAACCCGCTACAATAGCGGCCGCAAGCGCGAAGAAATAGCGGTAGGCGCAGGTCTTCGAACCCTAGAGCTCGGTGGTGTCAATTCACCATAAATCCCCCGAAAGGAGGAACAACCCCGCCCACCACGATTATCCGACACCCGAACGGGTCCCGGTTGAAGCCAAACGCCGTAGGGTTGTACTTCATAAACGATGCAATATCCCCGAGAAAACGGGGATAGTGTACAGAATATCTGTCGTGACAGCGAAAGAGGATATGCTGGCGGGACTGCAAAGCAGCCCCGCAAGTGCAGCCAGGCCGAGACATCTTCTAAGGACGAGCTGACCATCCACCCGGCTCCCGTTTTCAGGCCTCCCCTCCTGCTGCCCATGGGCTGCTCGATGAGGGTGTCGCTGGCATAGGGGCTCCACCCGATGTCCTCATGCAGGCATTGGACGACCTTGGTCGCCCGGCCTCCCCGCCTCGCATCCCTGCTTCCAAGAAGTGCAAGGGTGTCGATCGTCCGGTCCCACCTCCTCCTCAGAAGAAGAGCAAGGTGGCCTACTCTCGCCCTGGTCCGCCTCCGCCGATCAACCGCGCCACCAAACCCAAGCCCTGTCCAACGACGTGGGCAGGGATCGCACGACAGGCCGCTCGGATGCCTCCCCCGCCTCCTGGCTTGGGACCGCAGCGCCGCGGGCCTTCTCCTCCTCCCCCTGCATTCCCAATGGGCCTGATGAAGACTTCACCTCATTGGTCCATTCCTTCTTTTACTTCCGAGGACCCCACCCGGAAGCAGGTTCTTGTGTCGTTCGGGGGTACCCCTCCCAACCTCACGAAATTCTTCACCGAGTCGGCTGTCCGTGCAGCCAACGGGTACTTAAGGGATGGTCAATCTATGTTGAAGGTCACCTCCATCGTTCGCGCCTACGACGGTTTGTCGTTGGTCACCCCCGCTGTTGCCAGCCCGTCCGATCTGGACATCCTGCGCAACTTCATCTGCAAAAGCCTCCCAATGGGTACTCCGTTCGAGGTCGCGCTCCCATCGTCGACATCTTTCATAAAGATCCTCGATGTTCCTTATTTCGATCCGAAAGGGTTGAAGATCACCCAGGAGGCGCTTGAAAAGGCCCTCCATACCTCGGTTCACGCTGAGGTCTTCGCCTATCTGAGCACCAAGCCTCGGATCGATCGCAATTCGGCGCACTCGACATCGTGCACCGTCTATTGCAACATCTGGGACTCCCAGCAGGGAACCCGTGCCAAGAAGGCCTTAGGCCAACCAATCTTCCTTGCCGGGCGGTCCTGCGCAATCAGGCTGGCCGCACAACACACCGGGGTCCCGCTCTGCCAGCGCTGCTGGAAGTGGGGCCACCCCACCGTCGCCTGCAAGGCGAAACAACTCTCCTGCCCTATCTGCTCAGGTCCGCACAAGCAGAAGGAGCACCGTCAACATGCGGGATGTTGCAAGGGCAACGCGAAAGCAAAGCCTCCTGTGCCGCCCACCCCTCGCGACCAGCCTTGCCCCCACAAGGGCCGCTGTGTCAATTGCCACAAGGACCACGCCACCAACTCAGCGTCGTGCAAGTTCTGGGCCCACCACTACGACCGTGAGTGGATCATGGCTGAGTATCGTCAGGTACGTGAGCATGCTGCTCGCCGCCAACTTACTAACCCCCAAACCTAGACTAATGTTGGGAAACCTACAGGATCTAAGTAGTGGACTTTGTATTTTTTGTCAGAACATTCATCACACATATGCACATGTAGACACTCTTCTCGAAATTTGTAAAAACAGATTTGATATTCTATTTTTCCAAGAAACCCCTTGGAATTTCATAAGGCACGCACCGTCCACCACTACTATGGAGGGCGATGAGGTTATCGGCGCACCAAAGCATCCTGATTGGCTGCAAATGGTGCGCATTAAGGAAGGGGAAGTTCCCCGCGTGATCGCCTATGTTTCGACTAGGCTATCCCGCTATCGTCCCGCTATGCGTCGCGACATCCTTGTCCTCTCCCTCTTTAGTGGGGGTGAGGTTCTTAACCTAATGAATGTCTATTCTGACGATCAACACACAGCCATTGAGCACCTCGCTGCTCGTGTGCACTCTTTACCACCTTTCATTTATATGGCTGGTGACTTCAACTGTGTGTTGACAACTTGGAATGACTATGAGCATGGCGAGTCGTCGACAGCAATATCTCTGTGGGATACTGCATCTCAGATCGGCCTCGAGTGGGCACGACCTTCTAACCATGGACTGACGTGGATCAGTCCTAATCCAAACCAGAGATCCAACGTGTTGGATCTTGTATTCTTAGCTCCATCTGAGATTCTAATCTTGATGCCCAGATTGGAGCACGGTCTCCAGGGTCCGTCAGATCATGTCCCGATCTGCGCAGATCTTGATATCGGTCCCGAACCGCCCGGATCTGGGCGACGGACAATTAAACCCAGAGGTGAGGCTGAAAAGTCTTTCATTTCGGATATCCTCCGGGATCTTGCGGCTATTCCTGTCGCAGCCCCGGCAACCAAGGAAGGCGTTGAAGGTTTAGCCGATGCTATCGCGACAGCGTTCTCGGACACGTGGCTTGCCCATTCGACCAAGTCCAAACCTACCAAGCACTCCAAGTCCTGGTGGACGGACGAGTGCTCAGAGACATTCAGAGTATATCAGTTGAGCTGCTTGCTCGCTGACTACAACAAGTTTAAGAAGGTGTATAAAGATGCCAAGCGTGATTTCTTTGATGAACGCATCGCAGAAATTGCTACTTCTCGCAAGCGCCCATGGGACCTGATGGAGTGGGTCAAACAGCGCAAGCTACCACCCTGTGAGGCTATTCGCCACGGCCATCAGCCTTGCCATGATATGGACGACCTCTGGGACACCCTGCACGGCACGTACAACTTGGCCTCTGGTCACGAGTACGATGCCTCCGTCTTAGATGAGCTTCCTGATGAGCCGGTCCGTGAGTGGGCTGACTTCTCAGAGCATGAGTTGTTGAGTGCCCTTAAGGGGTGTTCCAACTCCTCTGCACCAGGACCGGACCATGTTACATGGGTCCACCTAAAGGAGTTGCTCAAGGATAAACACGTCCTTGCGCTCTTCATTGTGCTGGCCAACGCTTGCCTTCGGGTGGGTCATTGGCCGCGTATATTCAAGGAGTCGCTATCGGTTATCGTTCCGAAACCGAACAAGCCCTCCTACGCCATACCAAAGGCCTTCAGGCCGATAGTACTCCTCATCACTTTCGGTAAACTTATTGAAAAGATGATTGCCAATAGGATACAGTTTGACGCCGTCAAGCATGATATCTTCCACCCTAACCAACTTGGCGGCATCTGCCAGAGGTCAACTGAGGATGCTGGATTGATTCTGACTCATCTCGTGCGAGCGGGGTGGGTTAAGGGTCTCCAGACTAGCACGCTGGCTTTCGACATCGCGCAGTTCTTCCCTTCTATCAACCATGAGATGTTCATGGCTGTACTTCGCAAGCAAGGGTTCTCACCAGTTCTGGTGGAGTTCTTTGCCTCTTATCTCATTGGTCGTTCCACATTTTATTGTTGAAATACCTTCCAATCCGACTTGTGTTCTGCGGACGTGGGTGTCAGGCAGGGGTCAGCTCTCTCGCTTGTTATCTCTGGGCTGTTCATTGCTCTGGTAATGAAGCTCCTCTACATCAAGGCGGCGCTGCTCAACATGACGCTGCTCTCCTTTGTGGATGATGGGACCATTCTTGCCCAATCCAAACAACTTGATGATAATAATGTGGGCCTGCGTAAGGCCTACAAAATTACCTACCTACTCTTTGTTGCTTTCGCACTCGTTCTTGAACATGACAAGACCGAGCTGTTCCACTTTTCGTGTCGACGAGATGCCTACAATCCCTCGCTGGACTTGGGGTATGCCCCACATACTGGTGCCACACCTTTGAAGCCCAAGACCTATTGGAGGTACTTGGGCTTCTACTTTGACCACGGGCTCACGTTCCAGGAGCACGTTCGCTACTACGCCACCAAGGCGTTTACCACCGTGCAGGCCATGCGCATGCTCGGAAACTCTACTAGAGGTCTTTCGCCTAAACAGCGCCGCCTCTTATACCAGGTCGTGTGTGGTCCCCATTGCCACATACGGCTATCGTCTCTGGTATTTTGATGGCGCCCGCAATAAGGGCGCGATGAACCAGTTGAAACAGATGCAGCATAAAGCTGCTCTATGGATTACGGGTGCTTTCCGCACCTCCCCCACTGGCGGTCTTGAGGCTCTAGCGGGTCTCATCCCTGTCCACCTTATGCTGAAGAAGCTGGCAACACGTGCAGTGTATCGTGTCGCCACCCTCTCGGACACTCACCCCCTTCGCTCTACGATGGGTGAGGGACTCCTCAAGCGAGCCACACCACATGCTCGCTCAGCCGCCTTGATGACCCCAGCCATGTGAGGGAAAGTCAAGAGCACCGTCATGGAGGTGGACGAGCGCGTCCACACCTTAACTGAGAGCTTCGAGCCCTTTGCGCCTGAAGCTCGCCCAAGCGATCGGTTACTGGACCGCTATGCGGACCGTCTCCACTTTGACGAATGTGATCCTACCCAGGATAGGTGTCCATATCTAGACGAGCTCATCGCGAGAGCAAGGGCCGACCCACTAACAGTACTGGCTGCAACTGATGGCTCTGTCCCTCAGTCCAACCAGTATCAGGCAGCTTCAGCTGCCATTATCTACAAGGGACATCGCGAGCTCGAGAGGACTCGCTATGTCTCTGGCAGAGTTACCGCCCCAGATGCGGAACTCAATGCCATCTCGTGTGCAGTGCGCCTGGCTGTTAAGCAGGCAAACTGCCAACATATTATGGTCTTTACTGACTCTATGGGCTCGGCCCATAGAGCGGTTGACCCTGGTGTGCATTCTGGTCAGGCTTTTAGCCTGTCAGTTTGTCGCGTTCTTCAAGAGTGGTTTGAGGTGGACGATCTCCGTTGCATCACTTTTGTCTACGTCCCATCCGCTCTGCGGTGGGATATTCATGGTGAAGCACACAAGTACGTCACCGAGCTCAAAGTCAGGGTTGGCCGTCGTAAGACGGACAACTCTATAGATGTGCTTCGCTCTCGAGCTGCGCACTCAGTCCTGGATTCGTGGAATTCCACTTTCCAGGATCCAACTTACCGAGGCTCTGAATTCTTAGAGCTTCAACAGCCTGACGGGCGGCTGCTACAGCCATCGTACCTCAATGGGGGACCTTGGCTTTCAACCTTCGGACACAGTATCACTGAGTTTGCCCACGTTTGCCGGTGTATAACTGGCCACGCGCCCATTGGAGCGTATTACCGTCGCTTCAAGATCAACAAGCCTCACGGCTGCACTTGCGGGGCTGCTCTGCAGTCCCATCAGCATATTCTCTTTCGCTGTCACGATCGCTACTCCGTGCATTACCCCCGCTTTCTTGGGGATATTGCATCGTTTATGAAGTACAACCCCACGGCATTTGGCTTCAACCGAGACCCCTCGGGTGTCGGATAATCGCTGTGGGCGGGGTTGTTCCTCCTTTTGGGGGATTTATGGTGAATTGACACCCTCGGACCTTAGGGTTCGGAGACCTGCACCTACCGCTATTTCTTTGCGCTTGCGGCCGCTATTGTAGCGGGTTGCGGCGCCGCTAACTTTCTGCGTTTGGTTTCGGGCAAGCGCTTCTCTGGCTTGTCGGCCTTAAGACACCCTGCCACCTCCCAGGTGGTGCTGTTCTTATTTCATTTGCGCTGCGTGGCCTCCGAACAGCGTTCGACGATTTTGGGGTTTAGTGGGGCCTCGATGGTCTCCTCCCCTTATCCCACGTCACCGTTTTCGTGAGGTGGGTCTGGCTTTGTGGGAGTTTAGGCGTTTGAGCCACAAGGCTCGCGGTTGGGGGGGCGGACGTCCTTTAGTGGTTAACTTAGTAACTGGGCTGTGTAGCGTACGTGTCTGTAGATAGCGAGCGGGCTGCCATCGAGCACCGCTATATAAATTGTTGATTTAAAATCAACAATTTATATAGCGGTGCTCGATGGCAGCCCGCTCGCTATCTACAGACACGTACGCTACACAGCCCAGTTACTAAGTTAACCACTAAAGGACGTCCGCCCCCCCAACCGCGAGCCTTGTGGCTCAAACGCCTAAACTCCCACAAAGCCAGACCCACCTCACGAAAACGGTGACGTGGGATAAGGGGAGGAGACCATCGAGGCCCCACTAAACCCCAAAATCGTCGAACGCTGTTCGGAGGCCACGCAGCGCAAATGAAATAAGAACAGCACCACCTGGGAGGTGGCAGGGTGTCTTAAGGCCGACAAGCCAGAGAAGCGCTTGCCCGAAACCAAACGCAGAAAGTTAGCGGCGCCGCAACCCGCTACAATAGCGGCCGCAAGCGCAAAGAAATAGCGGTAGGTGCAGGTCTCCGAACCCTAAGGTCCGAGGGTGTCAATTCACCATAAATCCCCCAAAAGGAGGAACAACCCCGCCCACAGCGATTATCCGACACCCGAGGGGTCTCGGTTGAAGCCAAATGCCGTGGGGTTGTACTTCATAAACGATGCAATATCCCCAAGAAAGCGGGGGTAATGCACGGAGTAGCGATCGTGACAGCGAAAGAGAATATGCTGATGGGACTGCAGAGCAGCCCCGCAAGTGCAGCCGTGAGGCTTGTTGATCTTGAAGCGACGGTAATACGCTCCAATGGGCGCGTGGCCAGTTATACACCGGCACATGTGGGCAAACTCAGTGATACTGTGTCCGAAGGTTGAAAGCCAAGGTCCCCCATTGAGGTACAATGGCTGTAGCAGCCGCCCGTCAGGCTGTTGAAGCTCTAAGAATTCAGAGCCTCGGTAAGTTGGATCCTGGAAAGTGGAATTCCACGAATCCAGGACTGAGTGCGCAGCTCGAGAGCGAAGCACATCTATAGAGTTGTCCGTCTTACAACGGCCAACCCTGACTTTGAGCTCGGTGACGTACTTGTGTGCTTCACCATGAATATCCCACCGCAGAGCGGATGGGACGTAGACAAAAGTGATGCAACGGAGATCGTCCACCTCAAACCACTCTTGAAGAACGCGACAAACTGACAGGCTAAAAGCCTGACCAGAATGCACACCAGGGTCAACCGCTCTATGGGCCGAGCCCATAGAGTCAGTAAAGACCATAATATGTTGGCAGTTTGCCTGCTTAACAGCCAGGCGCACTGCACACGAGATGGCATTGAGTTCCGCATCTGGGGCGGTAACTCTGCCAGAGACATAGCGAGTCCTCTCGAGCTCGCGATGTCCCTTGTAGATAATGGCAGCTGAAGCTGCCTGATACTGGTTGGACTGAGGGACAGAGCCATCAGTTGCAGCCAGTACTGTTAGTGGGTCGGCCCTTGCTCTCGCGATGAGCTCGTCTAGATATGGTCGCCTATCCTGGGTAGGATCGCATTCGTCAAAGTGGAGACAGTCCGCATAGCGGTCCAGTAACCGATCGCTTGGGCGAGCTTCGGGCGCAAAGGGCTCGAAGCTCTACATCTGATGAAGCCCTCCACTCTATGTACAGTTGGGAAAATAAATTATATGTGCCTCTTGGACCTGATAACCTTATGAAACGATACAGTATGCTCTAATTATGCTGTTATTTTTGTCTCAGTCATTAACACCTAATTGTCAGGACTATTTTATATATGCTAGACCTATTGGAAATGTTGAATCTGAAAAGGATCTAATTGTTGCATGGTGTTTTGATGGGTAAATTATGTTCTTTTCTTTTAAGAGATGATTCTGACACCATATATCTTAGTATGAGGCTACTCAACCAGACTCTCAGAGAGGACCTCCTCCGTCTCTGTGATGAGATTATGGGGGACAAAAGCCAGGTCACTCTGGACAGGCCTATTATGATCAATGGTGTATTGGTGGGAGGAACTGGCTTTGAACGCCGGGGTATCGATCCTGGTGTGAAGGATTTACGATGCTTTGGTATAAGCATGTCGCACCAACATTCACCCAACATTGTGGGACCTGCAGCTAGTAGTAAAATCTATAATGGAGAGCTGACACCAAATGAAAAAATCCGTCAAAAAATTGCAAAGGTAAGATTTTGTGATTGTAAAAGAACACAAGTCTGAATTTGTTAAATCTATGGCAGCTATGTGCCACAGTCTCAATGATGTCAATGAGAATGTATGCACCAGCTGAAATGCTAGAAATTCTGGAAGAACATTCTCGTTACCACAACGTACCTAGGATTGGTATTGAAGATAACTTTGCCTTTCCTGCAATGCAACTCAATATAGCACCAGCTGTAAGCTATGAAGAATGCACTGGTAAGTTTGTGTTAGATATCTAAGAGGCTTATTCTGAGTGTGTTTTAGAAAAGGGTCTTGAAGGGATGGGTGAATTTGGATCGACAGATGGTCATATTGATGGCTTTGATTGGGTTGCAGCAATGACTTCAATGATTGCGAATAGCAATCTGCCAAGCAACTATGAACCTGGAAGATTCCACTTGTTTTAGTGGGCCATTGCTACGCATGGCATGTATGAGGCCTTCTTTCTTCTTGTAGCTTTATCTGAAATATAATTAATATTGATATAGATTAATTTTGTAAAGCAAGTAATTAGTTACAGAAATATTCTATGAAATTATGCCCACTCACCACCCATTATAGCTATTGAATTAAGCATAGACTGCTAATACAAAATTCTTATCATTATATGTTCTAACTGATGTATCAGTAATAGTTGTCAAGTGCCCATCTTCTGTACATTGTCTACCAGTAGTCATGTGAAAGTGGTTCTTTATTGATTTACAAGGATCATTTCGTACATGACCATAAGGGAACATCCAATCCTTGGGCTATCAACAGCGTGACCTAAGTAATACTTTAAGTGTCCGTGATCATACCAATTAACATGACATCCCGTAACTATTTACACTAATCAGGGCTTCGATATACCTAAGCATAAGATTGCATATATTCGCACATAGTAACACCCTAGCTCCCGAAAGCAGCCGTTCATGTGACCGGCATCCAACACAACCTCCCTATGGGTTTGGGTTTGTTCCATCATTCACGTGCCACACGGTTCTTTGGCGGTCCGTGTTAGGAGACGACTTTAGCCGTTTCGTGTAGTTTCACTCCCACCCTCCAGTACTTTGGTATTAACGCCTCGGGGTCAGCTCTAGCTGTCTTGCTGGTTTGCTTTACGTACTCTGGGAAGTCAGCACACCGAAACGCCCAGCAGGCTCCAGCAGATCATGTGAACCTTGTCCCAAAGGGTCGGCTCTAGCTGTCTCGCCACATAGCGGCAGATCCACACAACCTTGTCCCTTGGCTCCCTTTTTCCCTTCCTGGCATAGCCATTTTTTCGATGACTAAGGAGAACCAGGTGACCCTGATATCATTATGTGAGCATGCATAGGTACGGTCACTCCAGACCCTTGGGTCTAGAACACGCGAGACGTAGTCGCTCCCTAATACAGAGGCCCAGACGGTGTCATCCAGGGGCGTGGAAAAGTCACATGGTGTCTAAAGTGTGTTTATCCATGCAACCAGCAAGAATCGAACTCAAGAGCTCAACGCAAGCCTGGGGGTAAGTCCGCAATAGTGCCACCTGAGCTACTGCAGCCCCTCTACCAGTAGTCATGCCATCATTAAACCAGATTGTTCCATCATTGCCTACAATTCTTGATACAAAATGATTATCACCATGATAAACCATTCCCTTTAATTTTAGTACATGTGTCTTTCTATTAACTTTGATTTTTATCTTATGACTTGTCCTAATATTACAGAATGGATACTCAAGAACTAATATTTTTGGTATCTTAGTATAAGTTTTCTGGTATATCAAAGTCTTACTACACTCAGGACAAGTCTCTTGACAACTTTCTTTTATATCTGAAATCCAATGTTGAGACTTGATATCCTTCAAGATTGGCAGCATATCCAATAGTATCAGAAAAGATTCTAGTATAGTCACAATTATTACAGAATATTTCTACTTGTGCATCTTCACTATCAGTCTTAAATAATTCAAAGGCAAGTTCAGCTACACTTGCATTATTTCTACCCTTTGGAAATTTATCTGGCTTTACAAAATACAACTCTTCTCGTACTCTGTCTCTGGCCTCTTCTAGAGTAGAATTACTATGAACAACATCTTGAAAGCCTTCTATAAGTAGCTTTGTATAGTCATTGATGCTTGATAATGTCTCAGTCCATTCATCAGAATTTTCAAGCCAGAGATTATAGAGAATGCTAAATAAACTATCATATGGACAGCTATAATCTTGATTATCCCAGATAAATCCTTGAGGTGAGTTGCTATTTTCTTCAACAGTTTGTCTGGATTTCTTTGGCTTAGAAATATTACTCTCACTGGCTTTATGCTTTAAAGCAGTGCTCCCTTTAGCAGGTACAAAATTAGTTACAGGAATTGTCTGAAGCAACTTTAATTTTGTTGACTTGTTGTCAATTAAAGTCCAAGGACTATCAGTTACAACTGGCATATCAAGAGGATCCTGATCAGACCATTGAAGAGCTGAATCAACTTTATCTGGAACATAGTTAGCTTCTTTCCATCTTTGAAATTGTCTAATAATTGTATTGCGAGTATAGCCTTCAATATAAGCTGGCAGAAGACCTTCATATCTGAGTCTAGTCCGGCATTCGCCAAAGGTCAACTGAGGACGCTGGATTGATTCTGATCCATCTCGTGTGTGTGGGGTGGGTTAAGGGTCTCCAGACTAGCGCGCTGGCTTTTGACATCGCGCAGTTCTTTTTTTTTTTTTTTTTTTTTTTTTGATCAACAATTTATATAGCGGTGCTCGATGGCAGCCCGCTCGCTATCTACAAACACGTACACTACGCGGCCTGGGTACTAAGTAAACTACTAAAAGACGTCCACCCCCCCAACCACGAGCCTTATGGCTCAAACGCCTAAACTCCCATAAAGCCAGACCCACCTCGCGAAAACGGTGACACGGGATAAGGGGAGGAGACCATCGAGGCCCCGCTAAACCCCAAAGCCGTTGGACGCTGTTCGGAGGCCACGCAGCGCAAATGAAATAAAACAGCACCACCCAGGAGGTGGCAGGGTGTCTTTAGGCCGACAAGCCAAAGATGCACCTGCCCGAAACCAGACGCAGAAAGTTAGCGGCGCCGCAACACGCTATAATAGCGGCCGCAAGCGCAAGAGAGTGGAACGGGTGCAGGTCTCCGAACCCTAAGGTCCGAGGGTGTCAATTCACCATAAATCCCCCAAAAGGAGGAATAACCCCGCCCGCAACGATTACCCGACACCTGAGGGGTCCCAGTTGAAGCCAAACGCCTTGGGGTTGTACTTCATAAAAGATGCAATATCCCCAAGAAAGCGGGGGTAATGCATGGAGTAGCGATCGCGACAGCGAAAGAGGACGTGCTGGCGAGACTGCAAAGCAGCCCCGCAAGTGCAGCCATGAGGCTCGTTGATCTTGAAGCGGCAGTAATACGCTCCAATGGGCGCGTGGCCAGTTATACACTGGCAAAGGCGGGCAAACTCAGTGATACTGTGTCCGAATGTTGAAAGCCAAGGTCCCCCATTGAGGTACAATGGCTGTAGCGGCCGCCCGTCAGGCTGTTGAAGCTCTAAGAATTCAGAGCCTCGGTAGGTTGGATCCTGGAAAGTGGAGCTCCACGAATCCAGGACTGAGTGCGCGGCTCAGGAGCGCAGCGCATCTATAGAGTTGTCCGTCTTACGACGTCCAACCCTGACTTTAAGTTCGGTGACGTACTTATGTGCCTCACCGTGGATGTCCCACCGCAGGGCGGACGGAATGTAGACAAAGGTGATGCAGCGGAGGTCATCCGCCTCAAACCACTCTTGGAGAACGCGACAAACTGACAGGCTAAAACCCTGACCAGAATGCACAGAGGGGTCAACCGCTCTATGGGCCAAGCCCATAGAGTCAGTAAAGACCATGATATGTTGGCAGTTTGCTTGCTTGACAGCAAGGTGCACTGCACACGCAATGGCATTGAGTTCCGCATCTGGGGCGGTAACTCTGCCAGAGACATAGTGAGTCCTTTCGAGCTCGCGGTGTCCCTTGTAGATGATGGCAGCTGAAGCTGCCTGATACTGGTTGGACTGAGGGACAGAGCCATCAGTTGCAGCCAGTACTGTTAGTGGGTCGGCCCTCGCTTTTGCGATGAGCTCGTCTAGATATGGGCGCCTATCCTGGGCAGGGTCACGCTCGTCAAAATGGAGACGGTCCGCATAGCGGTCCAGTAGCCGATCGCCTGGGCGAGCTTCGGGCGCACAAGGCTCGAAGCTCTCAGTTAGGGTGTGGACGCGCTCGTCCACCTCCATGACAGTGCTCTTGACTTTCCCCCTCATAGCTGGGGTCATCAAAGCGGCTGAGCGGGCGTGAGGTTCAGCCCGTTTGAGGAGCCCCTCGCCCATCATGGAGCGAAGAGGGTGAGTGTCTGAGAGGGTGGCGACGCGATACACTGCACGCGTAGCCAGCTTCTTCAGCATGAGATGAACGGGAATGAGACCAGCGAGGGCCTCAAGACTGCCTGTAGGTGAGGTGCGGAAAGCACCCGTGATCCATAGAGCAGCTTTTCGCTGCATCCGTTTCAGCTGGTTCATCGTGCCCTTATTGCGGGTGCCATTGAAATACCAGAGACGATAGCCGTATGTGGCAATGGGGACCACACACGACCGGTATAAGAGGCGGCGCTGTTTAGGCGAAAGACCTCTAGTAGAGTTTCCGAGCATGCGCATGGCCTGCACGGTGGTAAACGCCTTGGTGGCGTAGTAGCGAACGTGCTCCTGGAACGTGAGCCCGCAGTCAAAGTAGAAGCCCAAGTACCTCCAATAGGTCTTGGGCTTCAAAGGTGTGGCACCAGTATGCGGGGCATACCCCAAGTCCAGCGAGGGATTGTAGGCATCTCGTCGACGCAAAAAGTAGAACACCTCGGTCTTGTCATGTTCAAGAACGAGTGCGAAAGCAACAAAGAGAAGGTAGATAATCTTGTAGGCCTTATGCAGGCCCACATTATTATCATCAAGTTGTTTGGATTGGGCCAGAATGATCCCATCATCCACAAAGGAGAGCAGCATCATGTTGAGCGGCGCCGCTTTGATATAGAAGAGCTTCATCACTGGAGCAATGAAAAGCCCATAGATAACAGGCGAGAGAGCTGAGCCCTGCCCGACACCCACGTCCGCAGACCGCGAGTCGGATTGAAAGGTGTTCCAACAGTAAACTGTGGACCGACCAACAAGATAGGACACAAAGAACTCCACTAAGATCGGCAAGAATCCTTGCTTGCGAAGGACAGCCATGAACATCTCATGGTTATGTTCATGGCTGTCTTCGCAAGCAAGGATTCTTGCCGATCTTAGTGGAGTTCTTTGTGTCCTATCTTGTTGGTCGGTCCACAGTTTACTGTTGGAACACCTTTCAATCCGACTCGCGGTCTGCGGACGTGGGTGTCGGGCAGGGCTCAGCTCTCTCGCCTGTTATCTATGGGCTTTTCATTGCTCCAGTGATGAAGCTCTTCTATATCAAAGCGGCGCCGCTCAACATGATGCTGCTCTCCTTTGTGGATGATGGGATCATTCTGGCCCAATCCAAACAACTTGATGATAATAATGTGGGCCTGCATAAGGCCTACAAGATTATCTACCTTCTCTTTGTTGCTTTCGCACTCGTTCTTGAACATGACAAGACCGAGGTGTTCTACTTTTTGCGTCGACGAGATGCCTACAATCCCTCGCTGGACTTGGGGTATGCCCCGCATACTGGTGCCACACCTTTGAAGCCCAAGACCTATTGGAGGTACTTGGGCTTCTACTTTGACTGCGGGCTCACGTTCCAGGAGCACGTTCGCTACTACGCCACCAAGGTGTTTACCACTGTGCAGGCCATGCGCATGCTCGGGAACTCTACTAGAGGTCTCTCACCTAAACAGCGCCGCCTCTTATATCGGTCCTGTGTGGTTCCTATTGCCACATACGGCTATCGTCTCTGGTATTTCAATGGCACCCGCAATAAGGGCACGATGAACCAGCTGAAACGGATGCAGCGAAAAGCTGCTCTATGGATCACGGGTGCTTTCCGCACCTCACCTACAGGTGGTCTTGAGGCCCTCACTGGCCTCATCCCCATCCACCTTATGCTGAAGAAGTTGGCAACGCGTGCAGTGTACTGCGTCACCACCCTCTTCGCTCCATGATGGGTGAAAGACTCCTCAAGCAGGTTGCACCCCATGCCCCTTTTTTTTTTTTTTTTTTTTTTTTGATCAACAATTTATATAGTGGTGCTCAATGGCAGCCCGCTCGCTATCTACAAACACATACGCTACGCAGCCTGGTTACTAAGTTAACCACTAAAGGACGACCGCCCCCCCAACCAAGACCCTTTGGGCTCAAACACCGAAACTCCCCAGAGGGCAACCCACCTCGCGAAAACAGTGCATCGGGATAAGGGGAGGAAACCATCGAGGTTCTGCTATGCCCCAAAGTTGTCGATCACTGTTCAGAGGTCGCGCAGCACGAATGAAATAAGAACAGCACCACCCAGGAGGTGGCAGGGTGTCTTGAGGCCAACAAGCCAGAGATGCACCTGCCCGAGACCAGACACAGAAAGTTAGCAGCGCCGCAACCCGCTATAATAGCGGCCGCAAGCGCGAAAAAGTGGAGTGGGCGCAGGTCTCCGAACCCTAAGGTTCGAGGGTGTCAATTCACTGATAAATCCTCCAAAAGGAGGAATAACCCCGCCCACAGCGATTATCCGACACCCGAAGGGTCCCCGTTGAAGCCAAACGCTGTAGGGTTGTACTTCATAAACGATGCAATATCCCCAAGAAAACGGGGATAGTGTACAGAATATCTATCGTGACAGCGAAAGAGGATGTGCTGACGGGACTGCAAAGCAGCCCTGCAAGTGCAGCCATGAGGCTCATTGATCTTGAAGCGTCGGTAGTACATTCCAATGGGCACGTGGCCAGTTACACACCAGCAAACACGAGCAAACTCAGTGATACTGTGTCCAAAAGTTGAAAGCCAAGGTCCCCCCATCCCATGCCCGCTCAGCCACCTTGATGACCCCAGCTATGCGAGAGAAGGTCAAGAGCACCGTTATGGAGGTGGACGAGCACATCCACACCCTAACTGAGAGTTTCAAGCCTTGTGCGCCCGAAGCTCGCCCAGGCGATCGGCTACTGGACCGCTATGCGGACCGTCTCCATTTTGACGAGCGTGACCCTGCCCAGGATAGGCGCCCATATCTAGACGAGCTCATCGCAAAAGCGAGGGCCGACCCACTAACAGTACTGGCTGCAACTGATGGCTCTGTCCCTCAGTCCAACCAGTATCAGGCAGCTTCAGCTGCCATCATCTACAAGGGACACCGCGAGCTCGAAAGGACTCACTATGTCTCTGGCAGAGTTACCGCCCCAGATGCGGAACTCAATGCCATTCGTGTGCAGTGCGCCTTGCTGTCAAGCAGGCAAACTGCCAACATATTATGGTCTTTACTGACTCTATGGGCTTGGCCCACAGAGCCATGGACCCCTCCGTACACTCTGGGCAGGCTTTTAGTCTGGCAGTTTGTCGCGCACTCCAAGGGTGGTTCGAGGTGGATGATCTCCGCCGCATCACCTTTGTCTACATTCCATCTGCTCTGCGGTGGGATATCCATGGTGAGGCACACAAGTACATCACCAAACTTAAAGTCAGGGTTGGGCGTCGCAAGACGGACAATTCCATAGATGCGCTTCGCTCCCAAGCAACGCACTCAGTCCTCGACTCATGGAGTTCCACTTTTCAGGATCCAACTTATTGTGGCTCTGAATTCTTAGAGCTTCAACAGCCTGACAGGCGGCCGCTACAGCCATCGTACCTCAATGGGGGACCTTGGCTTTCAACATTCGGACACAGTATCACTGAGTTCGCTCGCGTTTGCCGGTGTATAACTGGCCACGTGCCCATTGGAGCATATTACCGTTGCTTCAAGATTAATGAGCCTCACAGCTGCACTTGCAGGGCTGTATTGCAGTCTCGCCAGCACGTCCTCTTTCGCTGCCACGATAGATACTCTGTACACTATCCCCGTTTTCTCGGGGATATTGCATCGTTTATGAAGTACAACCCTACGGCGTTTGGCTTCAACCGGGACCCTTTGGGGGTCGGATGATCGTTGCAGGTGGGGTTATTCCTCCTTTAGGGGGATTTAGGGTGAATTAACACCACAAACCTTAGGGTTCGGCGACCTGCGCCCACTCCACTTTTTCACGCTTGCGGCCGCTATTATAGCGGGTTGCGGCGCTGCTAACTTTCTGCGTCTGGTCTCGGGCAGGCGCATCTCTGGCTTGTTGGCCTCAAGACACCCTGCCACCTCCCGGGTGGTGCTGTTCTTATTTCATTCGTGCTGCGCGACCTCTGAACAGCAATCAACGACTTTGGAGCATAGCGGAACCTCGATGGTTTCCTCCCCTTATCCCGATGCACTGTTTTCGCGAGGTGGGTTGCCCTCTGGGGAGTTTTGGCGTTTGAGCCCAAAGGGTCTTGGTTGGGGGGGCGGTTGTCTTTTAGTAGTTTACTTAGTATCCAGGTTGTGCAGCGTGCGTGTTTGTAGATAGCGAGCGGCCTGCCATCGAGCACCGCTATATAAATTGTTGATCCAAAAAAAATAAAAAAATAAAAAATAAATCTGAGTCTAGTCACTTCATCAAGTACTTCATGCTCACGGAATTCCTGTCTGAGATACCCTGAACAACCTTGAGTAATAAACTTGGGCATAAATCCTTGAAGAATGATAGTTCCAGCAGCAGTAGCACTCCTTGACAGACAGGTGTAGTATGACATGTGTGAATAGCAGCTTCCAAGACAAACAACATTATATGGTCGAGTTTTTCCTTGACTTGCATAGTCAGTCATTGCAAAGTTGGGCAAAACTTGTAGTTGCTGATGCTCAATACTCTCAATAATATCACTTGGGAATTTACAAGGAATAGTTTTAGTAGCCCTCATTAATGGTACTACATTTTCAGGAAGTCCTGGAAGTTGAATAGTTTTTGCAGGTTTATCCAATTTTACAAAAAGTGTATCAAGAACTCGCTTGCCATGGGGTCCCTTCTCTGCTTGCCAGCTAGCTACAAAGCCTTCTTGACCTTTGGTAATACAGAGTTCAGTTGCATCATTATTTCTAATCATAACAGGCATGCCAAGACATAAAGATAATTTGCCAGCAAAGTTATCTGTAACTCCAGGTCTAAGTTTCCATATATTTTGCTGCATATCCACTTCTATAAGCCACGAGAATATATCACATACTGTATTTTAACAAGGTATGCTTATATGTCAGGACTGTGATTTTACAGTCCACCTATGGAGAGGCCTGTGCCGGATGTGCCGGGGCTCGTGGCTGTGGGCGGGGCATGTCAATGCATGCAAACAACACAGGAAACAGTGCTCGGACACTGTTCCTCATCGTTTGGGGTGCTCCTGCCCCCTTTTTTGACAGGGAAAAGGTGCCAACGATGAGGACATATATTTCCTCGTTGTTCTGCACCATTTCCCCTGCCGTCAGGGGGTGGGATAGGCTGGATTGGGATGGGGTGTATTGGATGACGTGGCGTTTGTTCAGGTGTCAGTTATTTTTAGATATGCTCGTGTCCAGTGAGCTCGGGCATACGCACAAAATGCAGAACAAATTATATTAAATTGTAATTAAAATCAATGTATGGCGCAGCCCACGGAGAGAATGAGCAGAAACAGTGCGTTGACGGTGCGCCGTTTCTGCTGTGGGGGATTGGTCATGCTCACCCCTGCTGCTCCTGCTGCTTATGCTTCCGCTAGCCTCACGGTGTGTTGTGCTTGCCTCTGCACCGTGCTTGCCCTTGCACCGGGGTCGTCATTGTGCCATTGGGATCCTAATGCCTTGGTCATCGTCGTGCTGTGGTCGTTGGTGACGTCCTAGCCCTCGGCCATCGTCATTCCGTGCTGCTTGTTGTTCCGTGGTGCTCGTATTCGCCCTCACTTCATGGTGGGTTGCAGTCCCTGCCTTCACACTGCGCTGGTGTTGCTCCGTCTCTGCCCTTACAACTCCTTTTGTAGCCTGAAATCCACTGTACAATGTTACACACTGTCTCTTGGACAATGTGGCTCCGCGTACAATGGAAGAGGGGGCCAAGGAGGTGGGTTGCAAGGAGGAAACAGGGGCAGAGTTTACTTGAAGTGGGCGGTGGGAAATGGCTGTACTGTGGTCATGGAGAAGGGAGGGAGGGGGCACAGAAGGTGGCTGAGGGGTGGTCATGAGAGAGGATGTGCAACCACATACCTTTCCACATCCTCGGCCTTGGTCTCAATCCTCGCCCACTCATGGTCCTTGCACTTTCCGGCTTCCCGCTGTCATTCTCCTTGGCCTCTTCACGTTGTTCTCGCTCGCATGCTCGTTATCGTCATGATCATGTCGTCATCTTGTGATTCATCGTGCTCGGTTTCCTCATCGCCCTGCCGCCGTGGACTGGTCAGCCTTGCTGCTTCACCTGCCATCGTCTGGGGACTACTGGCCTTGTTCCATCCCTGCTACCCCGTTCGCAGCCCCAAATCCATTGTATGACATTACACAATGTCACTTGAACACTGTGGCTCTGTCTACAATGCAAGAGGGGGTGGACACAGGTGGACAGGCGGGCGGTGGCATTGAGGAAGGTGGCATTGAGGAAGGCGGCTGGTCATAGACGAAACGGCACTGATCGCGATGATGTCCATGGGATATCGAGGAAGACATATATCGGCATCGTCTGGGTAGCCCCAGACGATGCCGACGGTGCTGGATGGGTGCGGAAGGTGGGTCAGCTGGCTATCAGGAGAGAGTGTGTGCATGGGCACACCTCGGGGAATTCGCAGCTCATTCACATGGCCCCTGTGTTGGCCCCCTGCGCCCATATGCCCGTCATGCTCATCCTTAGCTTGTGTGCTCATAACGAGGTGATTTTCCAGTGGTGTCATCGTCGTTCATGCAGGTCCTGGTCGTTGTGCTAGTGCCCGTCGTGCTTGTGCTTGTCCTGATCGTGTGGTTGTCGATTCAGATTTCCAAGCTGGGTGGGACTACCTGCTCCTCCTGCTCCTCCTGCTGTTGTATTCATCGTGGCGGGGGTGCTCATGTTCGTTCCAGTGGTGTATTCAAGAGTGAGACGGCGAGACGGCAAAGGCAAAAGGGTACCACCCTTCTTACCATCTCCGCTTCAGTCTCACCAGTACAAGGGCAGGGGTTCAGATGTTGACAGGCATGGCAAGGGGTGTGTACTTGAGCAGAAACTGACCCACATCCCTCATTGAAGGGGAGGGCAACACGGTGCAGATGGAGTGAGTTGTGGGGCATCGAGATCGTTGAGGGTGGGAAAGGGTGACGTGTTGAGGGTGAGGTTCCATACAAGGGAGTAGAGGAGGGGGAGGGATGTAGGCAGAAATGCGAAAAGGCCGGCCCACATCCCTTGTTGAAGAGAAGGGGCACACGGCGTAGGTAGAGCGGGCTGTGCGGCGCTGAGGGCGAGTGAGGGCGGGGTTAGGCAACTGGAGGGTCACGCGAGGGAGTAAGGTAAGAGGTGGACGCCGCCGCAAACACCAGCCATATCCTTGCTGAAAGGGAAGGGCATTTGGCGGGGTGGGCAGTGCTGTACATGGGAGAGAGCACCTTGCGGTGATAGAAAATATAAATAAGCAGCTTTAATGATTATAAACAGCGATACGTATATATGTGGCGACCGCGAGCTTCGTATTGTGCCTCCAGACATTGGGGCATTGCAGGTGGTGGTCGAAAGCAGCAGTCAACAATGTTCAACATCGTTGATTGTCGTTTCGGCAAACTCCACCGCATGCTTTCATTGGCTGGAACCACCGGACCGCCGACACGAGATCTCAAGCAAGACGTTGGTGACGTCCTCAATGGCCATTAGCACGAGATTTTCATAAAATAAGTATACAGAGATTATTTACAGATTTATTAGAACCTATTTCTATAGCTTGTATGGCATAAATGTGTCTAGACAAGCAGAGATATGTAAGTGCAGTGGTGGCACTCTAAGTTTCAATGAAAATCTTACCAGTTGAAATGTGCATTTGGAGATCGCAACATTTAAAAGACAGCCACACTTTGGGGGTAGCCTAAGTAATGTAGAGGAGGCATGCTACATTGAGATTCTGATGCAAGTAGTCCCATTTCATTAATTCTTTATTCCTGTACATGCTGGTAAGTCTTTGCACAAGCCCGAAATCACCACGCACGCATTGTGTGTGCCATGTTATGAGCTCAATTGTAGCAGTATCTTTCCAAAAATTTAGATACACATTGTCATTTATGTAGAAAAGAATATCCGATGCTTATTATGTGACTGAATGTACTGTGTGTGAGCACAGAAACATCCCGTTGCTCAAGACACGGAAGATGGGGCTCGGGCTGAGAGCTCAACAGCCAATTGGACGGCATACAGCAATTCCCGAAACACGATCAACGATGATCAGCAACGGTTGAACATCGTCTTCGACACCCATCCCCTCCTCCCAGCACCTCGCCGGTCGCCCATCCAGCCCCAGAAGCATTGGGAATAGGTAGGTCAAGTACTTATTAATGATTTTACTGACTAACTAAGTTGTTTTGCAACAGGATAACGCATTTGCACCACGGATGACACGGCCTCTCGACTCGACCCCTCCCCTTCTCTAAGGATGTGGGCTGGGCCTCCTCATACACCCACCCTCCCTCAATGTCCCACTGTAGCAGGGCATCTGAATTTCGACCCCACGCACCCTGCCCTCACCCGCAAACCGTTCGTCGACCCCCTAACCCCTAGCAGCACATCACCAGCATCGACGACCCCCTGGCTCGCCAATACTTCGTCCCTCTCACATTGTACTCTGTCGCGGGGGGGGCAACAACGTCCTATGACACCCAAACTCGCATGTTACACCCGCCTTCCCTCGAGGAGGGATGTGGGCCAAGTATGAGCACCCACACCGCCTCTGCCACCCTCGTTGCTCACCCTCCCCTCACCCCTCCCCTCAACAGGGATGTGGGTGCTGCTCTCTGTCCTAGCACCCACCTCCCACACTCGCCTCTGCCTCTCCTCTCCTCTCCCCTGCCCTGCCTCCTTTTCTCCCCCATCTTCAGAGCCATGACATCTCCAAGATGTTGTGTAACGTTCGGATGGGGGGGTGGCGATTTGCCTTCCAAGCCACCTCTGGACTTCCCTCGCCCACACCCTCTTCCTGACCCATGTCTTCGCGGCAACACAACAGTGGAACCAACACAATGGCCAGTGTGGGGGAGTACATAATGGCGGAGGTACAAATGCGACAGCAGGACGGCTGCAAGGACAACAGAGAATGATGAGCAATGGGTGAGTGGGAGTGGTCGGTCAGGCACACACAGGTTGGGTCATCAGACGTGCACGAGTGGGTAACGAGCATGAGGACATGAGGTGGGCAGGCGTGATGAGACGGCAACAATGACAATGAGAACAGATGAACACGAACAGGTGGGTGAGGATGACGGCGGTGGCATCATGCTGACCATGCCCACTCACTCGCCCTCGGCCACTCGCACATGCCATCCCCAGCCGTCTGTCTCCCTCTCGCCCACCTCCACCTCCGCCTACCCCTCTGTCTCTGAGTCGTCCCACTCTCACCCACTTCCCCCCTTCAACAAGAGTGAGCGCAAGCAGCACAACGGCCAATCTCCCAGCACATTGACCAGCATGGCGAGGCGACAAGCACGAACGGCCATGGTACAAGGACGACTACAGTGCAAGAACTTGCCTGGCGAGCGTGATGATGAACACAAGCACATGGCCTGACAACGAGTATGGTGTGACGACGGCCGCAGTGCAAGTACGAGTACGGCGCAACGAAGAGCAACGAGCAACGACAAAGACGATGCGACAACAAAGACAAAGGTGCCGGCGATTGGCATGGACAAGGCAGCAGGTGGTTCGTGCACGATGAGGACAGCCAGGAGGTCCCCAAGAGCAGAACGGTGCATTTGTGAGGCACTGTTTCTGCTCATTTTCTTTGTATCTCACAGCGGGTGGTGAGAAAGGTCACCCGCATCCTGTATTATTGTATTATAATTTAATGCAATTTTTTCTCATTTTTTTGTGTGCCCTGTGAGATTGCCCGAGCTCGCCAGACATCGTAATGGATGATGGTGAGCATTATCTAGCCTGAGCTATTCTGGGAATGCTCAGGAGTTGTGGGCAGGTAAATCCAGTGACAGATGTTTCTAAAAATAACTGGTGTCCGAGAAAATGCCGCATCATCCAGAACACCCCCTCCTAATCCAGCCTATCCTGCCCCCTGATGGCAGGGGAAATGGTGCAGAACGACAAGGAAATATATGTCCTCATCGTTGGCGCCTTTTCCCTGTCAAAAAAGGGGGCAGGAGCACCCCAAATGACGAGGAACAGTGTACCGAGCACTGTTTCCTGTGTTGTTTGCATGTGTTGACATGCCCTGCCCACAGCCACGAGCCCCAGCACATCTGGCACAGGCCTCTCCATAGGTGGACTGTAAAATCACAGTCCTGACATATAAGCATACCTTGTAAAAATCCAGTATCTGATATAGATTTCTAGCAGACATGGCTGGCATATCTGGATCAATCTCATTAGAAATGTGTTTAGACTTGGAAGCAGCTTTTAACTGACCCCACTTGGTCTTTGTACTTGGATCTTTCTCCTTGCCCCACTTGTCAATTGAATAGAAATGTGTAAGTCTTTGGCCAGTCTCTTCTGCAAATCTCTGACATCTGAGTTGATTGATCTGATCCTTCTCTGTATGATGACCACATATAACAGCAACATTTCTGAATTCTTTGGCAGATACTTTGGGCTGTTTTAGTTGCTTTCCAGCCTGTAGAGTTCTCAGAAATGCAATATCAGCTGGTGTATATTTACCATATCACATATTAATTAAGGCAGTTCACAAAGCTGCATCTTGTGGAGTTTGACTAGTCTGTCTCATATTCTGTCGAAGTATTACTATAGTAGTAACCTGATGCCATAGAGCCTTTCCAATAGCAGCCTTCTGATGATCTGGTGTTAGTCCAGAATGTATCTGAAGTTCCAACATATTCACTAAACAAAGATTGTCCACCAACTGGAGGCAATTGAGCAAAGTCACCAGCAAAAATAATATTCATTCCTCCAAAAGGCAAATCAAATGCATTCAAAGCTTTGGCTAACTGGGCAGAAATCTTATAAATATCCATACAAGACATCATTGAGACTTCATCAATAAATATATACTCAACACCTTCAAGTTGAGCTTGAAGTTGGGCAATTTTTGAGGCTGTATTTCCACCAGGATTAATTCCCAAAAATGAGTGATAGGTAGACCCATTAATAAGAGCTGCAGAAGTACCAGTTGGACCAAGAACAACTATCCGATGTGACTGATTTTTTGACTTGAAAAAATCCACCAAGGCTTTGATGACTTGTGATTTTCCAGTTCCACCTATACCACCCAAGTACATTTTCAACTGTCCAGATTTAGGCTCTACAGCATGATTAGCAACTATTCTAAAGGCTTGCTCTTGCTCATTATTCAGTGAAAATTTATAAACAGTATCATCAATCAGTTTCTGATCAGACTTGTGTTGTGCTTTGAAGGATTTGAAAAGATATGACTGGTCAACCACTTGGACATTATTTTCATTTGGGTCTGATGATTTTTGAGCAGACTTTGAGATAGTCTTTCCTCTCTCAGCCAGAAGCTTCTGTCTTTCTTCATCAACAGTGGCTTTCCATCTGGACCCTTTCTGAATTACTTCTGGCTCAACAGGTGTTTTGTCAATTTTATCAAGTCCATTGGGTGACTGGTCCATCCATCCAGCATCAGTAATTCCAGTCTCTACTGCTATCATGTCTTCAATATCTTTCTGGCCCTTTCTTCCAGGTTTCATATATCTATTCTGTTCATATTTTTCACCAGGTGCATCATCACCAAAGTCTTCTCCACTATATTGATTATTATTGTCTTCATCAAGATCATCAAGTATATCATCACTCATAGTTTTCCACAAACTGCACAACCGTCTCTTCAAACATTGAAATAGATGAGCTTTGACGAAAACTGTTTACAACTTTTTGTTGAAGATTTTTTGATAGTGGTATTGGTGGAAACTGATTACTTATTTTCATTTGATATTTCTTTACAGATTCAAGATTACTTATATGATATGACTCTGTATTTTTATTTTGATAGCACTTCACAGAATTTAAATTCTCTACTCTAGTCTTTTCTGGACTTAGACTGGTGTATTTTTTGACTGTGTTCAAATGGTCTTTTTTATATGTTTCAGAATGTAATGCTTGATACTTCTTTACTTGGGCAAGATTTTGCTCCTTCATTTTTGCTCTTTTTACTAGCAAAGAATGAATATTGAATATTGAATAATAACTAGAACAATTATTGCAATCATGTATAAGAATCAATTTTTGCAAGTCCACAAGTTTTATTTTTGAGTTATACTTAATATTATGACCTGATGCAATTGTTTTGAGTGATTAAATATTTAAATGTTGAATGATCACAAATAGTGGAATATTTTCAATAATTAAACAGCTTGAAAGCTTAGAAAGATTGTCATCTAGAACTTTCTGAGTAATATAGTCTTTGAAAGAATATTCTTGACTATCCTGTACTTTCTCAGAATATTCTGAAAGTTCACTTGCACTGAATATATATATATAGAACCACCTCCAAATAAATAAGGAATAGAAGGTTTACTGATGATAGCTTGATTTGCATCAAGCTTAAATGCAATTACAAGCTGTTTAAAGGGTAGAAATATAGTATATAAGAAACAGATGTGTGAATACACTATAACTTTCTGAAAAGACTGTGGATAAATCAAATGGGTATTATAATTGCTTAGTCGACTTGAAAGTGCAATATAATCATGGCAATATTGAAAATTACATGATAATTGAAGTTTGATTAATTGACATTTAACAAATACAAGAGAATCTCTTGTAGTAAGATCAAACATATTCAAAATTGATTTAATGAGATGAAGATATAATTGCAAAATAAAAGATGAAGACAACTTTTGATATAGTTCTGACCAATAAGTTGAATCTGGATAACATTCATTAATATTTTGTAATGACCTGAACAGAGGGGGGGACTTGGCCTCAGCATGCTCTTGTGCTGTGCCCCTATACATCATCTGGTTGTCCCCAATTTACAGGAACTGCCTTGGTCTTGACAGAGGAGAGACAAGAAGAAGTCATCCTGGCCAAGGCCCAGGAGACAGAGGATGAACAATAGAGCAGAGGGGTTGTCAAGGTTGAGATTCAAGCTGGGGAATCCAGTACACTACCTAGCTACTTATACTATTGAGAACAATGGAGAAGATCTAGGTTATGTAATGAATGCCAGCAGAACAATGACAGAGAACAATAAGGACAATAATGAATAGAACAATGAAGGGAAAGCCTATTGATGAACCAGAACAATGAACAATGGGACAATGGAACAATGGGTTCAGGAATGGGATGTGACATATTTTGCTTCAAGCAACTTGACTTTTTAAATCCATTGATCAAAATTTCATTGTTGTATTTCATAGTCAATTTCAAATTTTGAAACTGATCATCATAAACATTTTGTTCAACTCTACTCAGAGACAAAGTCCCTCTAACTCGGTTTTCAAAATTCGGAGACAGAGTCCCACTATCAACACTGATGCAAAATAAATCTAGTAAATATGACTTTACATACAATAAAGAATATAGAACTGACTTGATATGAGATGGTACTCGTAAAGATATATTGACACAAGATAGAACCTGTAAAGGAATATCAACATGAGAATAAACTTGTAGAAATGACTTGATATGAGATAAATCTTGTTGAAGACTATGAGAGTATTCTTGTTGGAGAATACCACCTAGACCAATTGATTCTAAAGCTAAATATGAGCTTGAATGCATTTAAAAAATAATGATTAGACATACGTGAGACAATGAAATTAATTTTTTGGTGTTTTTCTAAAACTGAGCTTTAGCAAGAGAAATTGAAATATTCTGATATGGAAACTCACCTGAATAGTCAGAAACAATGTTTTTCTGATCAGAAGCATCAGAAAAAGTAGTATCTAAAAGAAAGTAAAAAGATTGATCAGCAAATCTCTCAAAAAGAGCAAAATTAAGCTAGAATACTGAAAAGAGCTGAAATCATACCTTCTGACAGGCCAGTAGAGTAGGAATATGCAGGATCTAATTGAGAAACATCATACTTGAGTCAGAAAACTTCTGAAAAAACAACTTACAGGCCTGATTAGCTTGATTTTGATAAAGATCAACAGAGTTTGAGATTTTCTGGAGCATCTCTGACCCTGATAGAGTAGAGAATGCTATCAGAAGATAGAGGAGAGTGGCCTGAAGCCATAGCAAAAAGAACTGGAGGGATAGCTGCATTAGTTGTGGAGGAAAGAGGAAAACAAGATTGGGGGAAAGTGATGAGCTGGCAAGCCCAAGTTGAGGGCAGGATGCTGAATAAGCAGACTAATCTAATCTAATCTAATCTGACACCAGAAATTCATTTTTGAGAGAATTTCAAGTCTGGAGTGTGGACATGTGATCCATGGGAACAAACTGCCATATAAGGCAAAAATTATAAAAGATGGAGAATGTCTTGGCAAGCCTATATGTGGTCTCATCATGTGACTAGCTTTATTCCTCATTGAGAAAAATGCAAAATAAAAAAAAAAACAGGACACTTTTTTGTGAAAATTTGACAGTAAATCATTAATATCTCCATGAGAAATGAAGCTAATCACATGATCTAAAAAGATTCAGAAAGCCCCAAAGAATCTCTATTGTTTTGATCAAAATTTCCTTTTTTAGAAGGTTTTTGCTGCAGTGTTGAAGAGTGAATCAATGAATGAAAATTCTGCCTAAGTCCTGGGCTGATAAAGAATGAGTCCTTTAAAAAGGCCCTATAACCTGAGAAAGCAAATGATAGAAGTCAGTACGCAAACTGTTTTTGGAAAATAGGATGGCAGGGTTTGAGAGCCCAAGTCCTTGGGCTGAAAGCTTCGGATAGGCTGAGAATATGCCAGATGAGGTGATTGCATTCATGGCGTAGAAGGAAGATGAATAGAAGATGGCTTGGATTGGGGAACAGGTGGGACGAGCCATATGAATTTGGATTCTATGTCCCCTTTCATCATGGTAGACGGAAGAATTGATGATGGCATAGTTGAATGTAAAGATCAAGAGAGAGTCGAAGGCGTAGCTGGTGTTGCAAAGGAGGTCATGTGCAAATTGTCTTTCAGAGTGATAGGGAACCACAAAGTCGATGTTCCTTGGTTTGAAGTGCATGGATGCAGGCAAAGTGGTGAGAAGAGCGCAGGAACCTGAAATAATGGCACCATAGCGCTGGAGCAAAGGCTGAACATCCCAAAAATTGAGACCAAAGGACGCCAGAACTCTTTGAACACAAAATTGCTGATATGCGGCAGCTTGAGCAGCAGTGCAGTGGGATGTAAGAGCAAAACTCTTTAATCCATTGAAAGGGAGGTGGCTGAGGATTGAGTGGGTTAACTCAAGTGATAGATGGTCTAAATTGTTCTGGAGAACAATGGAGGATGGCGCTATAAAGCAAAATGTAAGGCTACACTTTGAAGGCCGGATGACATCGACACATACCCCTTTCAGTAACGCTGAAACCAAGTTTGGTGGCAAGCACCTCCAGGCGTGCGAGCACTAACTGACAGCTGTTGGCATTGACAGAGCCAATATTGAGGAGTTCCAGAGAGGAGTTTCTCCACAAATTAGGTGACAGATGAGACTGGCAGGGCATATCGAATAGAGGACTGGCAGCAATGAACAGCAGGATGATTTGTGGTTAAGAGCAAGACTACAGCCACAAGCAATAGTGGTGCTATATCTCTCTGTTGCTATAGAACCCAGGCTCTGAATGTCAGCAGATTTCAATGGGGGTTCACCCCAAATTTATGAACAAATTGAGGCACCAATAAATGGCAAACTGTGCAGGACCGCAGAAATTGGAGACGGCAAAACACGCTAAACAAGTGGCTAATATATGACTGATGACCCTGCATCAATACTTGTAAGGGCATCAAATCCTCTTCTCATATTAACCACTGATGCTGCTCATTCAGACTCCCCACCTTCCAATTTCTGCCATGGATGAACACTATGACATAAATGCAGCTAGTAAGTTGTCTATTGATTTGGTAGATGGAGGACTGAAAGATGTTACACAGAAACATCTCTGGAAAAAATGTCCAAAGAATGCATGCCAAACCATCTTCAGCTCTGCAAGTTTGACATGGTATGTGCTCTTGTTTCAGAGAAAATAGATGTGCAACTCACTGACAGCATTTAGGAGGAGGGGCTGCATCGTTTTGTACAGCCTACATATACTGAATATCCTCGATGCTGGAAGCTGACTTACTTGGACAACAATGGTGGAATTGAAAAAGTTGTCTTGCGAGTCCAGGGTGTTATAACTGGCAGCACCATGCCTCCTATTAAGTGGCCATTCAAGATGTAAGCAAACAGACTGCAGCATATATGAATTAATGGTTTATGACAGGGCTTATAGCGAACCCTGTCAGCAGGCATACTTCTGCCAGTCAGCAGCCTTGACAGGTTTTGGATCGGAATCCTTTGCTGATGCAATAAGATGCATTGAAGAAATCCATAATATTTTTGCTTGCCATTTTCCTGAAGGATCTCTTGAACTGTGGAATGCTTCAAGCAGTGCTGGGTATCTTACTATCGATATGGCAAACCGCTATTTCACTCCTCACTCTCAGGCATCTCCAGACCAAATCATCTCCTTCTCTTTTGCCATTGATCCTGATGGCATTCTTGCAGCATGCACTACTGATGGAACTCTGGTCCACACCAAAGATAATTCTGTGGAGTATTATGAGCGCTATCAGGAGGGTGAAAAACAACGGTTAGTAACATAGCCCATAAGTTCTGCTGGTGGACTAATCGTGTTGATTTTTTATTCAGATACGAGGCCATCGATCCAATCAAGTTTCATATAGGAGATATAGCAGAGGCTCAAGTATCCTTTGTAGTCATTCGTTTAAAGGAGCAGAAGTACAAGATGCTCATAGTTATGCGGGCATTGACCTTGCTTGATAGCTCACCACTCCAGGTAAGCTCAAGAACTGCAGATGTCATTCACCAATATAGCTGACTAAATGCAAACATAGAATGCCACCATTGCCCAAAATCGAGTCAAGAACCAGAGCATAATATCAGCCACACTTAAACGGAAAGTAGGATATCAGGATGAGGAGGTCAAGGAGACGGAGAGTAAGATTTGGCGGATGAGAATTGAGTAGAATATAGAAGGGCTTTAATTGGATATGGTTGGAGGAGCCATATATTTGAATTAAAATTTCAAGAAAATCAACTTCCAGGTCAAGGGTGGAGATTAATTCAGCCAAATGGAGAAACCAACATCAGAAATACTTTCTGCAAAATACTCCTTAGGCAATTGTCAAGTTGTTCTCTACCTCTTGCCAGCACATTGAGAAATGTCGCCAAACAGCAGTGAGTCTCCCATCTAAAGTCGCTATTCAAATGCTCACAGATGCCTATAGAAGCCCTATGTGAAGCATATAGCAATGATGAGGACAGAGCAGGAAATCCTGCTTTTGATGCCATTCAGCAGGATTCGCACATCACGGTTGAAGAAATCGCAGCAAGCTATCTTTTGGGACCTCCCAACATTCTCCTTGCGGTCATGGGTATTAGCCACGCTATAATCTCCGGCTCTTATGCTCTCCTTGTCTTCTTTCATGGCACATTTATCCCTCAAGATCTCGATATCTATGTTCCGTGCAGTGGATGCATATCCTCAAGGCATATATTGTGGAGAGAGGATGGAAGGAGAATGACGACCACAAAGACACAGCTTATGACATGGCCAGTGTTCTCGATGTTCTGCTCTTCAAGCATCCTTGAAGCAATCGGACCATCAATGTTATCATATCCTGCACAAGCTCTGCCATTCAACCTATTGTAGAGTTTCATTCTACTCTGGTTATGAACTATATAGCCTCGTATGGAGTGGTGTGTTTATATCCCACATTGACGCTCATGGGAAAGGGGATAATCAGGGTTCAAACTGACAAAACTCGTCAAGGCTTTGACAAGTATTGACAATGTGGATTTGATCTTCAAGCATCGACATCTGCCTGGGCTGACCTTCCTGGACATCGGTGCAAGGTTGACTATATGTGTCCAGCGACTATACGAAATCTTCATGACTATGGAACAGTTTATTCCTTTCACTCAATGCTCTCATCGGCTTGAAGCACATGAAGACAGTTTGGTATGGAAGAATCCCATCAAGTGTGGAGGAAATGAAATGGTTAAAGATA
>CACVBS010000107.1:2947-86484 GCA_902728275.1 Cyclocybe aegerita | reverse complement strand
ACTAACCCTAACCCTAACCCTAACCCTAACCCTAACCCTAACCCTAACCCTAACCCTAACCCTAACCCTAACCCTAAGTACTTGTATCCCGTCTCGTAGCTGTACCATTACCTTTTTGTGAATGAATTTCCAAATGACTTTTTTTGTTTTGCAAAATTTCTGTAAATTAAGGTTCAGTTTAAATGCATTCGAGTTCAAGACGGTGAGGCACATGTTCTGTATATATTTGAGAGATGCTCAGCTAGCACTGGCATCTTAAAACAGATACAACCTATTTTACTAATAAGATAATGATAACGAGGTTTAATCCTCGGTGAGATGTGATGAGAATCTGCCGTTTGAGGCAACTGTGATGTGTGACGATGAGCGCTGCCGCATGGGATTGGCATTTGAACGCCACAGCCATGTGTTTCGCGTAGAGATTCAACCAATAAGAAATACTCGAGTTGGCTTGGGTTGCGACGCTGAGTCAGACACCCAGGATATTGATGTTCCATGGTCCAGATATGGACATGACAACACCATAAATGGTGTACAGCAAGGATAGACGCCCCGAGAGAGGTTGCAATAACCTCAGAGCATGAGGTAAATGATATTGTATTGTTGAACAAGTCTAATGGAATATTCTAGATGCATACAAGATGAGTGAGATATCCAGAAGACGAGATTCTGAATATCCAGATCCTCGAGTATAAAAACACAATGAGAATGACAATGAGAGGTAAGCAGCCAATCTCCCCAAGGCAGTCTGTTAGGATGCTCGTGAGCTCCCTGGTTGACTTCTAAGAGGGTTTGGGGATTTAATAAATAATTTATGCACATTTTTGGGAGATAGAGGGTGAGATAGATGAGCAAGCTGGAAGGATTTGAGTTTCTGAGCAGAAGGAAGACCACTGCTCTGGTTTTGAGAATTGGAGGAAAAGGAAGGCCAATCCCTTTGCACATTGGATTCAGAGAGAGAAAGACTAGGGGGAGTCAGAGTGGGTGATTTTTGACGATTCTGGGGCGATTCTGATGACAGTTTTGACACGATTTAAAATTCAGTTTTCACCAAGAATCGGACCAGGACCGGCGGAAGACTGCGACCACCCCGATTCTGGAAAGTCGCATTTTTGTGTGATTTTCATTGTCCTGTCTGTTTCAGTATCATCCTCCATTGCTATAGGTGGCATTTTGTATAATCCTGAGTATTTATATCAGAATTCATGAATAATTTAACTGTCTGAGGCACCCTTATTTTCTTTGGCATTTTTATTCCGCGAAATTGTTAAGTTTTGTTTCAATTGCACTGAAAAGGGGAGCCAGACAACGGAGGAGCGTTCAGGTCATATTAACCATCACAAATAATGATTTATCAGACAGTCAAACCGATGGGAAGAAAGGAAAAGTATATTTTAATGAATTAATATGCATATTTAAGAAGGGGGAGACGAGTGCGCGGAACCAGAATCAGCGATTCTCGAGTGTAAAAATGGATCCAGAGGCGCTTTGCGATTCGGGACGATTCACAGTTTTCACACGGTTCTGGGGCAAATGATTCTGGTCCAAATCGGTTTCCAGAACTGTTCCAGAATCACGCACTCTGACTCCCCCTACTGTCCCTGTCTTTGAGATTGAGTGTTTCCAAAGCATGAAGACCACTCTTGGATGCTCAGATGTGACATTTCAACAAAACATATATCTATTTTCTGTATGCTATCTATTTCTGACATGACATCTATTTTCTAATTGAAGTTGTCCGTGCCCCACATACTTTTGCAAGTGTTTTGAGCAAGATTGCAGTCCTTCCTCTTGTCCAGAGCACGCACATCAAAACTAGGAGAGTGCAATCAGAAGGCCAAGAGTAATAGACCAGACAACCAAGAGTAAGCGATGCAAATGCTAAGAGTAGCTACTCTTGATCTTATCCAAAAATTTCAAGCATGAAATCTGAACCAGGTTCAAATTCACGCACTTAAAATATAATTATGTCCAGAGATTGTACAGATGTGGACATGTTCATAATGCATGCCCTTCCAAATTACAGTTTATTTGATCATTTCAATTAGGATTGCATTTGTATTATTGTGTGTGTTTGGTAAACGCACCATCTTCTTATATTGTGGCATCTATTTTAAAAAAATTGATAAGTGGAAATGAACAGAGTTTATTTCTACATGAACAATCCAAGGATGAGATTGAGCTCTGTTTCTCAATACCAAGAGTAATACGCCAGAAAGCCAAGAGTAGTAGATTCAAATGCCAAGAGTAGTGTATGCTACTACCAAAAGTAATGATGTTATCATAAGATGTGAAAAGCAAACTAGGTTATGATACTGGTTTATTGCGTAGACCCACCAAATCAGAATAAAGATAGAATCGAATTTTACTAGTCGGTTGCATGAATGGAATGCCTTAAAACAACCTTCATTTATTGTTGGACATTGCTGACGGCTGAGAGTATTGACTCAAGACAGAGGATTAGTATATGAAAATCATAGAGGAAGATAAATATGAACCAGGTTCAAATTCTTGCTTGTAAAAAGAGAGTTAGACATGGAGACATTGCAAATATATAGATAAGATTTGAATAGAATATGAATGAACTGAATAGAAGGCAAACACAGTCAAAATGCGCATGGATATAAGTATAAAACCAAGGATCTTGGCAAATGCCCAGAGTAATAGGCTCAAATGCCAAGAGTAATAGCCAAGATACCAAGAATGCAGATCATGCTTAGCAGACTCAAAAAGGCAATTTTCCAAGCAGTATTAGACCCCTCTATTATCAGCAGAAGAATATTAGGCGCTCAACCTCGGCAGAATCATTGATGTATTTCAGTAATCCCGTCTCGACTAAAGGGCTTCCTTGGAGTGCATGCGCCCGTTATCGCAATGCCCGGTGCTTCAGCTCACAAAGAAGCGCCGGAAGTGACGTACAATGTAACCGATCAAAGTCGCCTTTTAATTTCCCACAATCAAGCGCCGTCTGCCGTCACGCGGGACCTATGTCTAGGATGGAGGCATATCAAAACACGAGTAGTAAGAAGAGGATGATACCGTGTGCAGCTCGCCTTCCACGACGGCGAGCAGCTGCACACCTGTTGCAACACGCAGAGAAACAAACGCCACACAGCTCACCTTCCCGGAAGGCGAGGTGTGAGAAGGCGGTCTCATCCGCGAGGACGGCTATGGTCACTAAGGAGCACTCGCCTTCCACGACGGCGAGTTTGACGCTGACATCCAGCTTTCTGCTGCTCGCCCTTATTTATAATTAACGTGCGTCTATCCTGAGAAGTCTAGGACGAGAAGACAACTTTTGAATTCACCAAGCCCGTCTTTCACAAAGTCACGCATACCTACTTCAAGGACTGGCCGACTCCTTGAGTGCGAAATATTCATCTGAAATGCAACGGATGAGAAGCTCACTCTTACCGTCCTGGATGGTGTGTGCGGCGTTCCCCTACAGGCAAACATCATAGATCGCAATATTGCAAAGCAAGGGCTGGGCAATTTCTTGGGCACGAAACAAATGTCGACATGAAACACGGAAGCCGAAACTCCCATTTTCACCGAAACAACTGGACCTCCTCGGGATGGAAACAGCAACTGAACACAGTCGCTCAGGGTGCTTTGCACGGCATTCAAAGAAACGCAACACGTGAGATGCCCATTCTCACCGCCCCAGAGGGCAAGCGCTCCACTTCCAATAGAAAAACAATGGGTGCGCACATGCAAATGGTGCCTCTGCAGACTGAAGACAGTCTCTCAAGGCACTTGGCATGGCGTTCTCCTTTTCTCACAGACAAAAGGTTCACACGGTGGCAGTTTTAAACCATAAAATAGGGTTGGAAAATCGCCCCTAGCAAGTCCATCCTACCGTCCCTACGCTCCCCTTATAACCCTAACCCTAACCGAATGGCGTAAATACGGCGCTCCACACCCTAGTAAGTCGCTCACTCAGCAGAGTGAGTTAATAACGCGATTGGTTACAATCGCGCGTGGATGAATAATCGTCTGAGTCGTGCTCAGTCATCCACGGATCCACAGTAAGCCCCGCGTTCTAGTACGGTCACTGACGACGCTATAAAGCAGAAAAGGCCGCCTCGGGTAGATCCCCCAGGCTTTTTGACCTAACGCACCACGTCTTCACCAAACGTGCACCTTCGCTTCGCTCAGGAGCACCCCCTCCCTAACCCTCGACGGGCGCTCTCGAGGGGTGTGGCGCGCGTGACGGAAAAGTGCGTCACGGTCACGGAAACAGGCGGCCAGCACCGTGGGACCATTCAGGTCGAGCGCGGGCAACGGAATAGAGCTAGGAGGGAGTCCTCTTGCGTCGCTCGCTGTGCGGTGCGCTCGCTCATTATTTTCCCGTTGGGAAAACAAGGGCGTGATGCAAGGCCGTGCGTGATGCAAGTCGAAAGGGCCGTTTCTCGTTTCTGCATCACGCCCGTGATGCTTCCCGTATTTTAATAGGTTGCTCTGTGCATATTCTTGCTGTCATTCTGTCAACCTGAATATTTTAGAACTTGTCCTTTAATTGCTGACTGTCTGAAAAAGTGTCCAAATCTTGTATTTTTGTGCAGTCAATCTGTCAGACTTTAAATAAATAAGATTGCTTTTGATGTAATGTCGCTGTCAATCTGTCAAGCCCATCTAATTAGTAGACATAGCTCTCAATTACTGAGTATGCCCAACAACTTTTATCCTTTCAAATTCCAATTTCCCAATGTCAAAAATGATTCCTAGAGTACAAGATTTATTCCAGCATGACCCGTTGACTGTAAATATAATATAGCGCATCAATACCCTTTTCTCAGTCAGTAATTAAGAGACATGTTCACTAATTACAGAGCCTTCTACAACGTTTCGACACCTTGTTGGACAGTCAGTAATTAAGGGACATGTTTCTAAATTATTTTCGTGCACAGGCTGACACCAAGAATATAGACAGAGTGTCCTTAATTACTGCAGAATGACAGATTGACTTGCCAAAATACCCTATCTGACTTTAATTATTCCAGCATGACAGATTGACAGCACAAATCAGCATCTTCGCCAATTTTCAGGACAGATTGACACCCTATTGACCAATAATTAGGAGACATGTCTCCTATTTATTGCTGAAAAATTGACAGATTGACTCCAGTAGGGCCCTACTGGGCCATTTATATTATTAGGATCTCGGCACCGGCGTCTGCCTCCTGCTCATCATCCAACTCATCGTCGCCGCTCTTATTGTCATTCTCCTCGACGAGCTCCTTCGAAAAGGCTACGGTCTCGGCTCGGGCATCAACCTCTTCATCGCCACCAACATCTGTGAGTCGATCATCTGAAAGGTCTTCTCGCCCACGACCGTCAACATCGGCCGCGGCTCTGAGTTTGAAGGGGCCATCGTCGCCCTCTTCCACCTCCTCTTCACGTGGCACGACAAAGGACGCGCGTTCAAGGAAGCGTTCTGGTGCAAGAGGTTGCCGAACGTCATGAGCCTTATCTCGACTGTCGTCATTTACCTTCAAGGTTTCTGCATTGAGATTCCGGTCAAGAGCAACCGTTTCCGCGGCCAGCGTGGCACCTACCCCGTCAAGCTGTTCTACACATCGAACATGCCCATCATGCTCCAGTCCGCCCTTACCTCGAACGTCTTCATCGTGTCGCAGATGTTGGCTTCGCGCTTCCCGTCAAACCTGTTCGTTCGTCTGCTTGGTGTTTGGGAGGTATGCTTCTCCCTCTTTTCTTGTCCTCATCTTTTTCAATTGACGTGTTGTTGCTTGTAGCCTACTGAGGACTCGCCCCAGCTCAGTGCCACCTCTGATATCGCCTATTACATGTCGCCACCGCACACTATCAAGGGGGCCGTCTAGACCCTATCCACGCCGCCGTCTACATCACCTTCATGCTCTCCGCCTGTGCCCTGTTCTCGAAGACCTGGATCAGAGTTTTTGGTTCGGGTCCTCGGGACGTCGCCAAGCAGTTGAAGGATCAGCAGATGGTAAGTTGTAGTCTTTCTCCACCGCCGAGTTATCTCTAACTTTATCTTTCTATCACGTTCATAGGTCATCGCCGGCCATCGTGAAGGTTCGATGTACACGGTGCTCAAGCGCGTCATCCCAACCACTGCCCCGCCTTCGGAGGTGCCATCCTCGGGCTCCGTTCCGTCGCCGCCGACCTCTCAGGCGCGATCGGCAGCGGTACCAGTATCCTCATGGCGGTTACTATCATCTACAGCTGTAAGTTTTCGTTTGCTTATCTTTCATCATTCGGTCGCGTGCTGATATACGATTCCTTTTCGTAGACTGGGAAATTGGCATGCGCGAGTCCAGCGGACCCGAGATGGCTGCCCTCGGTGATCTGCTATGATCGACTTTCTGGCTATATACACATGCAACAACGGTCGAGCTTCGGCGAGGATAAGGAAGATGTGTACGCGAGCGGGAGGTGGGAAACAAAAGGACGCGACTCACGGGTTGTTCGGGGTTTTGGTCGTCGGTCGTAGGGTGTGAATAAGTATCTTACATATACTGCTACGGCTCTACGTGTTATATATTCCCCATTCCTCTTCACCCGTGTTTGTCCTCGGCTCGTCCGTAACTAGTTACTGCGGCCTTTCGTTTTCGTGTAAACGCAATAATTTAATGAGCTACGGTTCCAGTGCAGGCTTGTGAGTCAGGTTGCGATTAGTCGACCCGAGTCCGCAGCGTTTGCTATGGACGATGAACAGGGCTTTTTCTACCTTCTCGGGGAGTAAATTAGGCCAATGAATAATTTGAGATTGTCTAGAGGTCGTTCGTCGTTGTCTATTCGCTTGTAAGAACTTTGCACAACGGAGCAGGGTAATTTCTATCGGGCCGGGGCTACCTAATAACCACTTACCACCATCGCCACCGCTCTTGAAACAAATCTTCGCTGACTCTTTCTCTGAAATTGCCTCTATTCACGAGAGAATACGCCTTAAGGAGCTCAGATCTCCCCTGCGACTACCTATGTAAGCACGATGCTTGGGTTGACTTACCCTACGAACTATGGGCCCGGGCTAATACTCGATTGTCCTTACAGCCTTCGTGGGCCCACAGAAGGCCAACTCAATGATAGAGAGGCTGCAGAACGCCTCTACCTGAAGTATTGGCTCACGAGATGGTGTCTTGTGGTCGAAGTCGAAGAACACCGTGCTGAAGGGAGGGGTATAGAGACGGCTTCTTCGTACGTAGCTTCACTCATTCTCCTTCTTGTTTTCACACTTACGTCGCCGTCTCGTGCTCGCAGAACGTGGGCTCTTTCCTATAAGCACCCCATCTGGCGAGGGGAGAACCTGCAAGGCTTCTCAACTTCCGAATTGCTCGTCCTGCGTCCTAAACGGCTTTAGCAACACACGGTGGACTTGGGAGATTATGCTGAAGCGCGACGTCGTATTTGAGAACCCGTACCTCCCCCAAAGATGCGGTAGCTTTCAATGGAGCCTCGTTGTGGGAGACCGCGCTGGAGGAGAGAGATATTGCGTCCTGGTACGTGGCTGGACCTATTTTTCTACCGTTTGTACTCATCTTGGCAGCTGTTGTTCAGAGACTTCGACCGCTTTCTTTGAAGCACCATATCCATCGACTCGGGTTTCTATCGTTATTGTGAATTGTAATTCTTTGAAGAAGGCGTCGTCATGCTCACTATGGTATTCTCTTGCTTTTCTAGCTTGTGATTCTCCTCACTGGCGTTGGGGAATTTGAATTCGCCACTTTCGGTCCTTACAACGATTTCCTCTGGGTGCCGTAAAACAAAGCAGAGCTTGTGCTAGTTGGGGAAAATTAACGGGATAGGTGTGATCGCGTTTAGCATCGGCACTGGTGCGTTGCGCCCGCCTTTTCTTCTCTCCCGATGCTCTATGTCCGCGCTGATGTTAGCGACGTAGGCATGTGAATGGTCTACTTCGTCCTTTATCCGCACTACTCCCTCGACTCTGGCCACAGTAGTGTACATTTCTCTTCAGCCTCAACCTTCTCTTTACTTGACCTTCAAGGGCGCCCCATGTGTATGCACCCCCGCGACTCTGGCCACAGGAGTGTACATTTCTCTCCAGCCTCAACCTTCTTCGTCTCATGATCCTTGCGTTTTTCTACGCCTACGCTGACCGATTGGTATGCGATCCGGCTACACCGATCTATGTTTGTGGGTCCTTCCTTTCACGCTCAGTAGGCGTACATTGTCTGCCTTCTCTCTCCCGCCCCTTCTCCTCCATCCTGGTTCTGGTTCTCCTCAGCTCTCCTGGGCAAGGGCAACGTTTGTTGCTGCCCGGGGGTTTAGTGCTTCCAGCCAAACGGGCACCGGGACAGGAGCCGGGGTATGGGGAGGGCATGAGAATGGGAATGGAGACGAAGCTCGAGCTCGTAGATCGGGTGATGAAGTCGGAACACGGGGAGGTGCAAGCGAGGTGCAAGATGAGTTCAAGACAACGGAGTATGGGAGAACGGAGGGTAATAGGATCACAAGTTTGTCTTTGATTCTTTTCGTAGCAAATTTCATGCTGATTTATGGAACCCCGACGGTTACGACGGGTCAATCTCTCACCGGAAAGATAGATGTCGTATCAATAAGGTATACCTTCTAGATCTCACCGGACTTCACGGTGCCTGAGCCCCTCCACCCTATCAAACCGGTATCGCATAAACGACACTGACCTTGACCGTAATCAATATTGAAGTGCTCAAGCGCATTACTGGATGAAGTCGCGAATTTCCCAAGCTCTTCGTCTTTGAGCTCGTGTAAGTACCAGGCTATGTCGATGAAGAAAGGCTAAGAGAGTATCATATGTGCTCGTGTGCCAACTTAGATGACGGCGAAAGCTTACCCTGGTCTAGTTTCTCGCTACCCAGAACGTCGAATTTGAACATTTGAACCTTCTATCCTCATTTCTTGCTCAAGGGCGACGCCTAGTACATCTCCGGCCTCTAGGCACTTGAAAGCGACGGGTAAGAGACGTAATTTATCGTGTACTTACACGGATGCTTATTCTACCTCGCCCATATCCGGAACATCTACGCCTCCTCCACATCGTCCCAATGCCCGCATCCTGACGGCCCCGTTTCTCGCAGTCGACTCTTGGTCTCGATGCAGCAAACATTCTGAGGAAGAGAAACCGGGTCAGCATTCGCCACTCCGGGTAGACGGCAATGATATAGACCTAGCCCTGGTATTTTTGGAGGTAGAAATCAACGTCGAAGAAGACAGGCTAGGAAAGGTAGGAAAGTAAGATAAGAACTCGTGCAGCTACACAGAGGGCGTAGACACTTGCCTCGGCCACTCCTCTGAATCGTCGCCGCGAACATCGACCGCGAACCAATATCCACTGTTGCCCTCGATATCGGCGGATGCAAACTGCATCTTGGCTGTATGTCCTTCCTGGTTGCGAGTTGGGGTATGTCTGGCTCCGCTAGAGCCGCGGAAACGGAAGGTAAGGGAACGTGCCGATCGTGTAGGAAGATACCACTTACTTTGATGTCGTCTCTAGCTCGTCTTCGCCGCTATCATGCCCCGAAGTGCTTCTGCGACCACCACCGCTCATGCTACTGCTCGCATTTCGAGTGAGATTCGCCTCAGCGTCCATCGCCGATCACCAGACTTCGTATTCGTTAGCCAAAACCACTTCCAGCGGCATATATGCTCAAGGTCTGTGGTAGCGTGCGTCGATGAGGGTAAGAGCGATGGGCTTCGTCCGATGTGGGCATGATGGAGGAGTGCCGCGCAAAAGTGGAAGAGTACAACGAAAAGCTGAAAATTCGAGGTCAGCCCATATAGCCAGCCTGAGATCCCGTGAAAAAATCACCGAGGGTCTCTAAATCCACTGTATTAACACGTCATAAATATCCAATACCTCGTCCACGTCCGCTTCCTAGTCTTCGTCTTCAACAAAAATAGTCATTTACAATGGGTTTCTGAGCCCAGTTTCTTGCCACCGATTCTTGCCACCGATTCTTGCGAACGTGCTACAAGAGAGACAGCAGGTCAGTACCACAGTATTCGTAGCTTAGGCGGACGATGATACGGACCTACTATGGCATAGCCCTGAAGGTACTGACCGACATTGGCGCAGGACTGCTAGAGAAATGACGGTAAGAACTCATGTGCCGATGTAGATGACGTAGACACTCACCTAAAATCGCCCCCAGCTTGTGCTACCTCCCAGGCCGAGGTCGAAATCCTCAATCGGCCATAGCCCTCGATCTTAGCAGCTTCGAACTCCATATTCGCGGTTCTTCTTTCCTAGCCGCAGTCGAGGTACGCCCGGACCTGCTAGCGGTCATGAAGAAGGACGGTAAGTGCTTCTGTTCATCGTGTAGGACGTTAACACTCACTCCGAGGTCCTCTTCCCATTCGTTTTCGCCACTGACATGTACGAAGTTGCTTCTACAACCACCACCGCCATTCTCTCGACTCGAAACAGCCCCAGCGTCCCTCACCGATTCATAAGCTTCGTGTTCGTGTTCGTTGGCCAAAAACGTTTCCAGCGGTGTGCTTTGCTCGAGGACGAGGGTAGCGAAGATTGTCGATAAGGCTGAGTGACAGGCTTCGTCCGACACGACGACGTCGGTAGAAGGCTTGAAGAGGGCGACGAAAGGCTGGAAGAGGGTCAGCACGAATAGCTCGTTCAATATCTCGCAAAAAACCTTACCCAAAGTCTCTATCAGTACCTCGAACCCAACATCCGCCGTACTCAACACCTATTCACGTCCGATTCACGGAGGATTTTCTGATATTGGATAGACCTTAGGGCATTCAGTAGGTAGTATGCGAAACATCGTCGCATTACACTCACCGTCGATATTCGTACGTTCAACACGAGACCGACGATGATGCGGCCTAATTGTTGACTATCGATCGAATGAAAGCTGCGGATGGAGATTGAGAAGTCAGGTACGCAGAGTTGGGGCTACGAGCGTACCTCCAACATCGCCAGCGCGTCGCGCTGTCCATTACGGCCACCTCTCGCACTTGCTACCCAACTACGAGAATTGAAGGCCTTCGAGAACGTCGTGAGACAGAGATTGGGCTCGATAATTGAAAGTGCCTGATGGACATGACGACGAAATGATGCAGCTGCTGATGGTCGGTCTGAGTAGCGTGGCAGTGGTAGACGGTTCTTGAAGGGGGGGGCGAGGAGCGAGGAGACAGGGATGGGATGAGGACAAGAACGGCGGGTGTGAGCCACGGTGGGCCGGAAAGATCACGCATGTCACGTCACGCTCCCCAACGAGGTCTCCAGCTCTGCATTCCTTTGCGCTTCGACCACCACCACCCAGTCATTGAGTCGTCTTGCCTCTGGATAGCGTTATCGAATCGACGTCGCTTCCAGTGTCAACACATCCTCAATGAAGAAGCTTTCGAGAAGCAGCTGGAGCTCGAGAGGTGCGTCTCATATCTCTTCAATCTATCGCCCGCCCCTAGGTATTTCTCATCTCGACGGTGCCTCTCTACGCAAGCCTTTCTTCTATTCACCCTTCCTGGACTTTGATTCTTGGCTCATACTGCCTCGTACTCTTCCTTCCCATCTCACCATCCCTCCCATTCGAGCCGCAGTTTTTTTGATCCAGCGTTCTTGACCATTGCCTTGCTCCTCCTCCTAGCGTACATTGCACAATATGCACCTAGAGGTGGTTATAACCTTTGCGATTCATGACGCTGGACAGAGGCACTGGCTCCACTGGGGTCCGATCGAATCAATATCCGCCGTCCTCGTACCTCCACTTTCTCCCCACTAGACCACACAACTGAGTAGCAGGAGCGAATATGCTCTGCTCTGGATCGTGGATTTTTCTTGAGAGCTCATGGCGTGGGGGCGCTCTTTTTGCGGACCGTGTATGCCAGAAATCTCGGAAGCTTCATCGGATCGTGGATTTGGGCCTCGAACGACGGCTTCAATGCCGTGAGTCTATCCATTGCCGCTTATTACTCATGGTCTCTTTAAGCCACGGAAAAATGCTGCGGCGGATTCTTACCCTCGTGCATTAGGTCCGGTGTCCTTGTATACAAGTTTCCAAGCACCCAATTGAGAAAAGTCCTTCGAGTTCTCTTGCGAATGAGGGGTGCGAACATCAAATATATAAGATAAGTCGTTCTCGGCGAGTCGAATCGAACTTCTCTTCCTCGTGCCACCACCATCGAGCGGCCTGACGAGCAATCTCAGCTAACGCCATCTGCACCCACTGTTGTGCCTTCAACACCATCTACGTCAATACCCTGCACCGTCTCAACATCCGTTCTTCTGCCCCTCTTCCCAGTCAAAAGTCGATGCACGCACCCGCAGCGTCACAGCCCAAATCCCCTAAATATCTCTTACGTTCGCTATACCAGACCCTATCGATTCAACCAGCGGCGAACTCTGCGTCACCCATCGCCCTTCGGTCTTGTGATTTTACCAGGTGTGTTCCTCGCTTCGCTGTCAATTTCCCACTTTCCCTTCCCTCCGTTCTGCGACGGCACCATTGGCTCCAATATAAATCCTGTCCTTCCCAACATCATGCCAATCATTCGACTATGTGGCTCAACTGGTTCGGCCCATAACTTCTACCCCCAGGTTTTGCGAATATACGAACGCCCCCCGCTGCGCACCAGATAGTTGGATTGCGGACGTCGGAATACCGCGGGTATTGTGGGGAGGGAGCACTGGAGTGCCCAAGTGCACCCTTGTAAGTAAAGCCTCGTCATTTGGTGAAGCGATGATCGTGCCCTACGTACGATGGGTGACGCAGGCCGAAGCATTATCTCTTCGTTCGCGTCTCTCCCTTGCCTTCTTTATCATGATGAGACATCTAATCTATCGTGTTTCTCCTTTTTTCCTATTCATGACTTCTAATTTCCGACAAAGAAAAGGGAAATATTCCTTCAGAACTCCGATTTGAGACGAATCTATGAGGGAAAACGTCGAAGAGGTAATTGAGAAGGAACAACGTAGACGAAATGAGAAGTATGAGCGAAAATGATGCCGAATATCAAAAAGCGTCGAAAGACGCTACTCTTCGAGCGTGCTGATACTTGAGATAAGGAAATGAACTGCATAGAGTCATCATGAATCTCTTCGAAAGCGAGGGGAACGGGTCGAAGTCGGTTGGCAAGCCAGCGTCTTATCTTATCTTGATATCAATTGTCCTTGCTGGTAAAGGCGATGCCGACCCTTTCTCTTTCCCCACCACCGGTTGGCCTGCTGCCTCGGCCCTCTCCTACCGAATGCGCCCTGCATTTGGACGCCAATCACCTTCTCCTCTGCGATCCCTTCCCACATGCTGACCGCCGACGACCATCCTCAGGATTCACACTCACCAATGCCCAGGACGCACTGCGCCGTGTGCACCCCTTCGCCACGAAGATCGGCTCAGGGGTTTGAATATCTGCTTCAAATGTGGTCGTAGATTCCTCTGGGCATCCGAGCGGGCTGTGCTCCTTTTCTTGATCTCTTGACTCAGGCTTGCGAGATGAGCGCGAACGCTGGCCTGAGGATGCGAATTTGAACTACCTCTATGTCAATGCGACTTAAACCTTCTCGAATACCGATTCATTGACCTTACAGACAACGTCAGCCAGAACTTAATTGTGCTCCGACCACCCTATCCCTTCGTTGCCACACCTTTTTCGACTTGGTCTCTCACCTCTCATAGCCAACGTCAACCAAGGGATTAGTTCGAAGGTCTCATCTCTGACATCAGGTACTACGAAGGCGACAGTTCCAGTGTCGATTAAAGGGATAAAACGTGCGAAGGAAGAGACAGACCTGGAAACACAGTGATGGCGTGTGCTGTGACCAGTCCTTGAGTAAGGAGAAGAAGTGGTCGAATGTAAAACGTTGAATTCCGGGTTTCCACCACGTTGCAGGAACCCTGTGATTCGACGATATAATTCTCAAGTCCTAAACGATTTTATGGCCCGAAATATCTCGAGTATTGGGTGCCACCTATTCTTGAATGGCGTCTGTCCTCTTTACGAAGACATTACTCTGAGCTTGCCGAGTCGATCCCACTCGCAGACCAAGCTCCGAACAATGACTCGCACCTCAGTCCTGGTCCTCAAGGGGTCGGCCTGATGGAATAATAGTCCGTTTGAGTAGAAACCACCCTCTATGACCTTCATGAAGCTTTCAAACACTCTAAAAACGAAGGAAAGGGTCGGGTGCCCTCAAATTTGAATGGGGATGGTCTGATTGGACAGCGCCACGGGCGCTTAACTTCAGTCACGCCATCTAATCTAATTGAAGGAAACGGAACGCCGATGCATCACATGGGGATATGACGATATAGTCATGGGTAACGCGCAATCGCAGTGTGACTCACAAGGAAACTTATAGATAGTCCCCTGGCTTCGCTCTTGTTGCTGCTGGCTTCTCGATTGCTTCATCCTCGCTGCCTCATGTCGGACGCTACGCAGTACGAGAAAACACCGCGAAGCACGGTCAATCGCCTCAAGCAGCGAGGTTCGTACTCGATGCTAGCTTTCTTCATTTGTCGTGCTCACGAAAATTAGCTGTATATGACCAGGAAACCATCCGTTCGATCATCGACACATCGCCCATTTTACATGTCTCGTTCCTTCCGGTACACCCCTCCGACGACCCATTCCCGACAATCCTCCCCATGCTAGGCTGCTTCGGTGCGTACACGGCGCCGAACGCGGAGCTCCAGTCCGCGCCGGCCATCTACCTCCACGGACACTCAGCATCCCGCTTCTTCAAGCTCCCTGGAAACACCTCGTCCTGGGCCGCAGAGGAGGGACTCCCAGGACTCCCCGTCTGCGTCGCCGCAACGCACATCGACGGTCTCGTCCTCGCACTGACGCCGTTTAACCACTCTTCCAACTACCGAAGCGCAGTTGTGCATGGATATGCACAGCTCGTCACGGACGCCGCGGAGAAGGATTATGCGCTGACGCTGATCACGGATAACATCGTCCCTGAGCGCTGGGCGAATTCGCGCGTGCCGCCCACGGAGGCAGAGATGAAAACGACGAGCGTGATCCGCGTAGATGTGGTAAGCGCCAGTGCGAAGGTCAGAGCGTACACGGCAGGGAACGATAAGGCAGACCTTGAGGATGAGAGCGTCGTTGGGAAGGTTTGGACAGGCGTCGTGCCGATGTGGACGCAGTATGGCGAGCCGGTGCCCGCTGTAGAGAATCGCGTCAGTCGTGTTCCGGAACATGTCGCAAGAGTCATAGAAGAAAGGAACGCAGAGGGTGAGCAATGGGCAAAGGATATTGCGACGAGGAAAGCTCCGAAGAAGACGTAGTTCACGCAAGCGACGAGATTACACAGGAATATTTATTATCCAGGAATAGCGGATTGAATGCCATTAGCTGCGAAGAACAGGTGAACAGTCCGCAGCAGGTGCCGACTTCGTGGGACAAGTCCAGGAAAGAGAGGCGCGTTTACTGCGGGCTTCATCGGGCCATTCACATCGTTGATGCTTAGAATACCTATCGCTGAGCCCAGACGAGGAATGGACGACCTTGATCCTATCCAGCGAGCTACTGTCCTCTTCTTTTGAGCGGCACGAGTCCTCCGAGTTAGATGAGACAGCGGTCTGAAGCTGTGCCAAAGGTGCAAGAGAATCATAGAGAACGAAAATGGAGAAATGAACCTCCGTACACCCATCGTCGAGAGTGAGCATTGGGAAGATTTCGACGCAGGAAAAGCATTTCTGTGTTTCCGCGGCCGGGAGTTCTTTGTCTTCGTCACGAAAGCCTTGAGTTCCAAGAAAGACGAGGATTTATATCCCGTTTTTGTTAATGGATTCTATGAGGACGTAGTCGAAAAGAGCGCCGAAATCCTGTAGTTCATAGGAAGATATCGAATATCGGTGCGGATGGGCAACAATGCCAGCAATGTTCTTCCTGCCCAACACAATTATCATTAATTAGAAATACTCCGAAATGCCAGATGCGGGTGAACTCACCCGGAACGACGCGCCTGTATGGACGGAAATTAAACCACTTTCCACCCTCCAAATGATGCCTCATGGGACGCCCCTACGAAAGTGCAGTCCTGTCCGCACCAGGAGTCGAAGAAGGCACCCAAATTTCGCGTAGATCAAAAGTCTGTTCAGTCGCATTGTGTTTTCAGGTTACGCGAAACGCCGCTACATTCTTGAACTCTTCGAATAGATCTATGCCTGCCTGTCAAGTCACTGTTAACGCTCCCGACCGAGATACGTAGCCCAAGAGTACCTACAGGATGCACGAAAATACTTCGGCTGCTCATGAGAGTGCCAGCAGGTCACCGTAGATGCACTGGAGGAAGGATGCAGCATACGACCCCGCCGACGCCCACAAAGCCAGGCCCTGTCACGCCCGGGCAAGACGGGAACGTACCATGACCAAAACCACCCAGAGCACTGTCGGCTACAAGGTTGCAACCGCCGAACGCCATCCTCAACGTCCACGACGGGCTTTTGAGCAAGTCGGTGGTGAATTCGGCTCTGGAAGTCGTCTAGAGTCTAGAGGCAGAAATTCAAGGTTCCTCCGTGCTCTCCAACGACCCAGAAGATCGCTTATCATTGTTCAAGACTGATGAAACGTATCTGCAAATGAGGAAATCAATACTACGCCCAACACGAGCAAGAGAATATGACCTACCGAATTCGAGATACGGCGGGCTTGGAGCTCTGCCCGCCGTTAACGAGCAACAAATAGTTTCTACAACCTAGAACAGCGCAAACACGACTGGAGAGGAGTTGAGGGGGATGTTCTGACTAGAAACGAGAGAGCAAGGGTGCGGACTGTGTAGAGTAAGTGCCACGAGTTCGGTAGCCGGTGGGCACATCCTCTCTCCAACGTCGAGGGAAATGACTTGCACTTGTTCGCAGCAGTACGAGAAGGCTCCTAGAAAGAGAAAAGATCATCCTCAAGCAGTCGCACCGAGCACAAAGGACACGTACCGGCGGCGCAGAGCCTTCGAATGAACCGCCAGCGTTGGTATACGGAGTTCTTCAACTCTGCGCAATGACCACGGGGCGAACGATCGCAGAGCCCATGATGCTGCGTTTGTGCAGAGAGAGCAAGTGTAAGCCGAATCCGAATCATCCAGCACAGATAAGAGTAAATAACTTACCTGCGTTCTCTCGTGCTTCTCGCATCCGTCCCTTTGACGATTAGACTAAAATCTTCGACTCCTACCCTTGCGCCGTAGCAGGTTCGACTTTTTCAGATTAGGTATGTGCACGTCTTTGCTGTTCTAGAATCCATTGTGCACTCTCACTCTTCCTCGGACAGTCGCCGTTTCGAGCGTGATTCGATTGCGGCTGCGCGATGAGACAGCAGTGAGTGACTGGAGAGGGGGTTGACAAATCTTCATGTTCAACGGTGTTGAACTCACCCTTGTCTTTCGTCTCGATGACCAGCCTCGAATTGCATCACGAATTCGTGCAAGTCTGGGCGAGTTCGACACCAGTGAGCCATATCTCGGACCCTCAAGGATAAACGAGCATCACTTCCGCAGGTTGTCTCGTCCTCGGGGTGGTGCTGGCCTTCTTCACGTAGCAGCTCGTGTTCTAGGTGATAAGCGGCGTGTTCGATGGAATATCCGATCGCGAGGCAGGTAGTTTCTTCCTGAATGGTGCGTAGTACTGGTGGCCAATGACCGGTGACGGACGGGAAAGAAGTGCGATCGGCCCTTCGGCTGGGTTTGGGAGGCGCAGGGCCTTCAATCTGCAGAAGGTGTCGCAACGCAGAGTAGTCGAGGCAAACGTGTCTTGGGAAAACCGTAGGCGTTGCGAGCGATCAACGGGATCTTATCTTATCTATATCGGCCCGTCGCTGCCTGGGAACACCGCCGCAATCACACTCACTGCTTACCTTCATGTCGTTTCGTTGTCCCTTCGACTCTTCCCTCCGTCTGGGCCGCATATGAGAATGCGCATCTCATTCTCCTCATGCACTTTCTCTGGCTCAATCACTTCGTTAGCTTTGTACTGGATTCAATCGTTTGGCCGAGGGTCGTGCTGCTGAATCCCACCGTACTTTAAAGGCAAGTACGTCCCCTTATGTCGATTTACCATTACCTTCATGTCTGATAAGGTAGACTGTACACGCCAGTACTCGCCCACCATCTACAGAAATATCTTCGACCATCATGCCCGCAACTACCGCTCTCACCGAAAATGAAATACCCTGTAGCTTCTCTCGTGCTCTGGTCTAATTCCATATCACTTGCATGATATAGGATCCTTTCACTTTCCCTGAACAGGAGCATCAGACAAATATCTCCCATGCACAGCGATTTCAGGTTCGTCCGGATGTCGTGGCGGTAGCAGTAATCTTTTTTTACACCTCAAATCAGGATGCTTTCGCATTGGAGGGAACGGAAGGTCTCCACAACCTCACGGCGGGGTAATGCGGGAAAGCTTCTCCCGTTCGACAAAAATATTTTGGGCATACCGTCCTGAGGAATACCATAAAGGTGCATTAATCCCGCTGCCCTTCGCGTCCCTATAGTTCAATTTAGAGATAGACGAACATCGATCTCGAGGACTCTCATTTCGTATATACCGCTTACTCTGGGTATGTGCATGATTCGCCATCTCCGGCGTGCGGTATCTGAGAGAATTATCCTCTCAGGTGTTTCCACTCTGGGTGTTTTTCGTGAGTGAGATCCAATTCCATCCAAACGTGCCCCGCTCGGTCAGTCCAACCTACGAATAGTGAACACATTCCTGTATGGCATCGTGGCCTATCAGTACATGGCGTACGCAACAAGTAGTGCCGCGGGGAGGTACTTATGCACGGCGGTGTAGAATTTTAATGATCCCCTCTGGATCAAGTACTGTAACGGAGCACAATGCATCTCATATGTGGCGAGGCTTATGACCTTGACTTCGTCAGACTTGGCTTGTTCCTTCTTTCCTTGCTCTACACGGCCACGAGCGCTTCGTATGCCATCCGTTATTATATTCATTTGCTAGGCTTGTCTGAATGATCTTTTCATTTATTCCAGAGGTATCCAAATGGTATGGTCTTTCTTGTATGAGCGATTCGTGCGTCATGCGCCGCTCTACTGACAACCCTCCACTTCGTAGGATATCAAGCTTCGCCAATCCTCTCGGTCTCCTAAGTGAGTGAGCAAATCCTCGTGCCGAAATGTGACTTCAGGAGGTACTGATAAAGGATTGTCTAATCTAGAGATTAATTGGAGTTACCCTTTCACGCTCGTCACCTCAGCCATCATCACGCTGGTCGTGCAGTCATTCCTAGGATATTGGTATGCATCACAAAATTTATGTCGAGTCTCAAATCTAATTTCATCTCCGTTGTTCTCATTCCCGCCTTTGTTCACGCAGAATATGGAGGATCACAAGGAAGGCTTATGTTTATGCGTTAGTTGGGCTCCTTGCCACGGCGGCGTTTCGTCTCGCGGGGCTCTGTAGCATGAGGATCCGGTAGTTGAAGAGGTACGTCGGACGTTCTACCTATTCACGACGTTCTAGGCCCTGCCGACTCGCGCTTTCCTTCGGCACCGTGGACTAACAGCATACTCAATCATTTGGTCTCTTCTGGCTGACGCTCCAAGTGCTAGTAGACGCAACTATCTCTTGCAAGGACTTTTTATCCGCTCTGACCCTGGTGTTGACGATCGTGCCTATTGACGCTAGCACTGCTTATCTACTCCCCAATGAAATCTCCCACCAAACAAAATCTGGACACTGTCATAAATCGTCTCGTACGCACCACCATTCAGACCGGTTCGTACCATGTTCTTACAAATTGGCAAGGACTTCACACTAGCGTCTTATAGGAGTTCTTTGCGGCACATTTTCTCTCTGAGTTCTGATCATGCTCGCCGCTAGACCCGACACGCGACTAGCTCAATCCTTCGGCTTCCCGATTGGTCGTCTATACACCAACGTGAGTCAAACCCCCTCGATGACCTAGATTTCAGGCGAGCTTACAGGTTCCAGACCTTGATGGACTCGTTGCTCTGTAGACAGTACCTGCACGGGATGCTGCAGGACAAACGGTCAACGGCTTTTCTCAGTGTCGAATAGCTGAGGCAAGCTGAGGCGAGTCGACGAACCAGAACGAACGATTCAGAAGTCTGCCGTGATAAGTATGTCAAGAGCTGGGAACGGAGGTCCACTCTGAGGAATCGAGTAGAAGTGAGCAACGCGAAGCGAGAGGGAAACTGAGGAGCGGTACACTTTCCGCTTCGTGTTAACAGATCCTTCGATCGGACTGGGTGGCGATCTTTATGAACAATTCTTCCTTTCCCCGAGACCTGATATTGTGACCCGCAGCAAAGTCGGTCTATCTGAGCGCTCCGAGAATTGGAAAGACGATTCAGAACTGAGATAATCGAATCGAGAGTATGATAAAGTCCACATTTATTCAACTTTCATCCAAGAATTTGCTTGGCTTGGGCGATGCTTTGGAGAATACTACTGCAACCGCTCGTTATTTCTGTTATTGAATTAACCCACCGAACTTGGGTAGATTTTATTCACCATCGAAAAGGGTTCCTGCTGGTGCGTGAAGGAAGTACACTTTTTCTCAAAATTCGCACTGAATACATACCAAATCAAGCCCATATCAAGCCTAATCGACAGAAATACCATAAACGGACGATTTCGGATCCCAATCTGATGAGACGTAACCCTGGCCGCGTCAACAAAGGCTCTTCAATCTTTCCTAACTCGTTCATCAATCATCGACATATCTCGTCCTTCAGGAAATCGAGGGGAAATGGCGAGGACGGACCTACAGATATGTTCCAAGCCTGAAGGTGCGCACTCCAGATCCATCATTGTAGTCCTCTTCATTGTACTTTTCATCGTGGCAGGTAGACACTCTCTACTGATCGATGCGGATACACCTATCCAGAGACTGCACGACGAGATACTTTGGGACATTTTCAACCTGAACACTGATTGGGACTTACTCTCCTCAGAGGAAGCCATCCGCACGACATTGGCGAGTTCGCAGGTCTGCCGCTCTTGGCGAGCGTTGGCACTAGGATCGCCGTCTTTGTGGGCATCAGTAGTGGATATTTCAACCTTGACTCCTGAGGGCGTGCATGAAGTTCTGCAGCGCGCTGGAGGTCTACCCCTCTCAGTAACAGCAGGGGTCTACCGTGACGAACCGGAAACACGGGAGGGGATGATAGTGTTAGACCGAATTTGGCCGCAGATCCAGAGCCTTAAGCTCAAAGTTAGGGAAGCACTCGTCGGCGCACCTTCAGCCGTCTGGGATACTTTATACCGCCCTTCCATCACTCTCAAGTACTTCACCTTCAGGCTCATCACCTACTCGGGAAATCAGTACACACCATTTCTCCATCATCTCCCCGGCCTTTTCTCTGGACAAGCACCTCTACTAACATCGTTTTCAAGCCCATTTTGGGAAGACATCGACCTGAGCGCTGCTTGGGTTTCTCAATTACAACATCTTTCATTAGGCACTCAAGTAGCAAGCGAGACTGGAAGCGCCATTACGGTCTCAATGCTGCTGGATGCATTGAAGAATATGACCTGTCTGAAATCCCTCAGCTTCGTACCCCCGCTCGCAATTACTGCGGAAGAACTACAAACAACACTTCCCACTGCCTGGCTCCCATCCCTTTGTTCCCTTAGTGTTTTCACGTCCGACTACGTCACCCTCTCCTCTTTGCTTACCCACCTCATTCCAGCTGTTGGCTGTACCACACGAGCCTCTATCTGGACGTGGGAGAGTAATTGGAGAACGACCATCTCCGAGGCCTGTAGGACATCCATCGAGAAGGCACTCTTGACACACGCAAAGGGGTGGTTTGCAATTAACGCCGATCGTGACACACTCAGCCTCAACCTGCGCCGATATCACGTCTTCCTCGATCAGCATTCAAAGCGGTGGCCCGTACATGACACTCTCAGTGTCGACGTTTCGAATACTGTCGACACCGAGGAATCACAAGATTTTTTCTTCGTCCTTAGCATTTATCTACCTCATCGCCTCAACCAAGTCACCATACTCAATTTGGAGCTCGAGTCCAAGGTCTTCTCTAATCCACATGTCCGAACCTTCCTTCTTTCACTTCCCAACGTCGCCACGCTGAAGACTACCATCCAGTCCCTAGCAGCCCTGAGGCGCGACTGCGTTATCACCACCTCCAGTGCGATCCCATTTCCAAAACTCGCCCGCGTCTGCCTTCGCACCCTCAGCGTACCGGTTTGGATAAAGGCTCCGGACCCACGTGCCGAGAAATTGTGCAAGTCGTTCCTCACCTGGCGTTCCCGGATTGGGCACCCAGTAGCCGTCTTCGACTTCACGAAGTGCCAGGACCTCGTCTCGATGGCCGTGTTGGACGAAATCAACGGGCTAAAGGTTTGTTGGACATCCAGCACAGGCATGCCGATGGAGTATATTTGCGGGTCTGGGAATCCGTCTATTCTCCAAAGTTGGGCCCCCGAAGGTATGTGAGAGACGCTCCGGTTGTCACTTGCCCCGTGTCTTCGTCTCGGCCCCCGATTTCCAGCGTCACAATAGCAAGCGCTAACATTCCGTCGCCTTTGTCTCCATTTTCTCGTCTCGATGACCCGTTAGTTTTTGTAGACCACAGATGTTAGTATTTGTCGCGTCCTACTTCATACCCTACGAGAGCGAGCCCGTCCAACATCTCTCTTTGTGGACAAGCTCGTAATCCTGGACAGGTCATCGAGAGAAGAAGTGATGAGCGGAGAGGGAGACGTTAGCCCAGAATAGAATAAAAACCCCCAGATGCGATGACTCATCCAGTGTGGGGGACTCGGATGTCGTACGCAGAGTCGTAAAGCTATGACTTCGGTTGATCAATGGCGTACTCGAATTGGAATCAAAAAGTTGGAGCTTTGGTCGAGGCTGGAGTACTCGAATACAACAAAATCAAGCTCCAAAAAGACGAATGTTGGCTGTTCCGCGACATGAGAGACAAGCGCATATCCAGCGTGGGCGGGGACACATACCAGTAGCAATACCGAGTACTATCGAGCACTGAAAGCCAAAGGAAGTACGGACAAGCAGTGATCGGCCACGAATCGCATAGATATGTCGACTTTGGGAACGGTGAATAGCTCCTTCGTCAGTTCTCGTCATCCGCAGGAGGGTTGGATTTAAGTCTATCACGGGCGAACAGAGAGGGGGGTGGAATGCAATGTGAGAGCTCGCTTGGAAGTTCGCATGGACGTCACGTACGAAAGGATAAGAATGCCGACGTTCGTCTCTATGCGTCCCTCCAGGAGGTCGAAGGAAAGGGAACGGGAAAGGAAACAAGGCTGAAATCCAAATTCGAACGCGTGTGCGTAGCGAAACTTTCGAGTAATCGAATGTCAGCGGGCGAAGAAAGGAAGGGCAAGGACTCAACTTTCACTTGGAGGCGCGGAAAGCCGCATATGTCAGGTCCCAGAGCCAGTCACCCGGGCGAAATCACATATTGGCCGTATTAAGCGCAGGAAAGGCTGACGGCGCACAGGTCGTCGAGAGAAGATGTACGGAGCGGGTCGGGCTCGTTAGTCAGGAATAAGAACCGCCAGCTGAGTTGTCGTTCAATTTCCACGAGGGCGGGCACCGGAACGTCCAAAGAGTTGGCAACGAGGAACACTTTATGTTTAGGACGCGAATAAGAGCCACACCTGAGGTTGCCGGCGAGGATAGCGGTCTATAGAAAGGCGAATATATGCGCATGGAAGGTGGAGATAAACGCGTCGGTATGGGCAGGGTTGGCGGAAGAACGTCCAGTGTGGGGCTTGACGTGCTTTTAATCGCAAAGGTGCGACTTTTGTCAATGACAGAGAAGAAACGATGAGCAAGAGCGACTCGGACGCGGAGTAGAGGAGGGGAAGAAATGGAAGAAATGGCGGAGGTCCCCAGCAACGTATGCACAACCCCCAACCTGCTGACTTGCAGAGACACAACTTGTGCCACACGCTGGCGGCCCTCTCTTGCGTGAGTGCGTTGGAATGGGACCACCAGCGGAATGTCGTTTGCCTCTGCGAGGTGGCAATGTTGGGGGAGGAAGCTGAAGTCCGACGAGATAATTCAATGTCGACGATGTGAATGAGAACATAGCGGCAGCCTGGTAGGAGCGAGGGGACACGGCCTGGAGAAGGGAGATGACAGTCGGGAGCAAGAGAGATAGCCACGGTCTTCTCGGGATTAGATCATACCCCGGCCTCCGGCAGGAGAACTCCCAAAAGCGGCCGAAACCCGACCTCGGAAAGACCGGCTTCAGACCGGCTTTCGGGCGTCGGTCTTCTGCTCACATCCATCTTGCAATTCGTCCTACATCCACGACCGAGTTACCAGCGTACTCTCGCCCTCCACGCGTTTCTATCTTTGCGATGGATCTAGCCACCATCCCCTGACGTTTCACTCACCTCTCGGACGTGTTCTCCTCGACAGGAAAAGTCGAACGGGTGCTAGACCATCTTCAGCTTCGCCAGCGATAGTCCTCGTCGAAGGTACGTGTCATCCGTTATATGCATTAGATATCACCGTGCTGACGACGCTCCGTTGCATCCATAGGTTTTCTACACCTCCAAGTCTCTTCAACCCACCTTCGATGGGTAGCTCGCTGGCGAACATCAAGCCAGCTGCACTTTCGTGACTCGACCCTCAAGCCAGGAGATCAGAAATCGGACGGGAGAGGGTGCTGTGCAAGGAGACGGCTGTTCAGGGCGATTGGGCTGGAGTCTTGACTTTTCGGGGGTACGTCAAGCGTCTTCTTGTCCATGATTCTTCTCCTCGCCTCGAACGTCTAGATGACTCTCCGTCGTGGCTTATCAGAAGGGTTATTTATACGCAATCACCCTCTCAGAATCCCCTATGAGCTCTGGTCCCTCTCTCTACTACACACCGTCTCGGATGAGCGTCGGCAGTTGAATAGGACAACGACACCACGCCTTCGCTGTACTTATCCTACTACGAATACACAGCTTTTATCTGTCTTTCCACGTCCAAACCTTCGACCCCTTTTCTGCATGCCCAAGCACCCGAACGATATACCGAACACTCGACACCCCCGGCTCCAAGATGATCGATGAAGGCTCGTCGTACCGGACATCCAAACCCCCTGCAGATGAGATCTGATATCGCGATCGGCCGCTGTGGTGAGCACCATACTCCCATCTCTCCTTCGTTCTTTCTCACACACGAGAACGATGTTCATCAGGTGGTTCTACGCCCGTCGTCGAATGGACCTACGAATCGACGTAGAGGAAGCCCTATAAGAGACTCTTCTCTCGTGTATATGCTCTTCCTGATCCTAAACGTTGTGTTCGATGCCACTCCTCTATTGTTCCATCCCGCTCTGCATATTCGGATCCACATTCCGTAGGCCTGGACCGCCAACTTCTCGATAATTCGAATCGCGTGTACGTAGCCTCCCTTTGATGGGTCTAACTGCTCATGCTGATTATTTTTCTCCTGTTCGTAGACACCACCCAGTCCTTCGCCCTCATTTCTCGAGCACACAGATTATGTACATCCTACATTCGAAAAAGAAGGCGAAAGTAGGTCAGGAGTGGAGGTAACCAGTACCAACTCCAACGCTGCTGCCCAGGCATTCTTAAAGTCTGGTAGATTGCTTTTTTACAGGCAGGTATCATGACTCTTGCTTATCGTTTCCTCGATTCCCATAGACCACGACCGTATAGTTCATTCGAAACACGGAGAAAAATGCAAACGACCGCTAGGGTACGATCGACACCGCCCTCGCGCCTCGAAGTTCCGCATCGTCAACATCGGTGGGCGCAGATGGGCTTTAAAACCCTCGCCTTTCAACTGAATGAAGGAGCCGGTACTATCTTCTGTATTCCTCGGCCCAATTTGCGACAATTCATGTCCAAGCTTCACACACCCGGCCTCAGCTCGTGTGGATCGTCAAACTTCTCGATGCCGCTCACCTGAGTTGAGTAGACTTTTCCTTCAACATCCTACCTGACTATCATCTTCGTTGGAGGAATTGAAGACTCCGACTACTTCTTTCTTGTTTCATTATTGGTGTGGATTTTAGGCTTCAAATGAATCGCGAATGTCGTTCATTCACGATGAAGCGCCAGATTCATCCTGAGATCAAGGTAAAATGCCGCGATATTAATATCTCTCATCCGGGTGCTAATAATTTTTTAGCAGTACTCTACCTTTGACGCTCGACCTGAGAGTCCTTTGACGAAAGGGAGCTTCAGTATCCATGCGAAGTCAAGTATTATTTCGCCCATTCGGGCGTTCGAACGCTGACAGATTCCAACACCCTGAAGGTATGTCTGCGAGCCATGCAAACGGTACGGAGCATTCCTTTGACACCAACGCTCGCGCTGATTATTCTTCTCCCATTCGTAGACACCATCCAGCCCTCTAACCTCCCCCTTCGGGGACGCAGATTATATCCTTGCGTCTCATGCCCGAAGAAAGGCAAGAAGCACGGAGGCGAAAGTAGACTCCGACACTGCTTGGCTGATCTTTCTAAATCTAGTACCTTGCTCCTTTCTTCAGACATCATGCTCTTGGTAATCGTTTTTCTCGATTCTCTTAGACCACGGCACTGAATGATTCGTTTGAAGCTCTCCCGTCAACGGAGCAACTGCAATCGACCGCTAGAGTACGTTCGACATCTGTGCGCAGGGCCGGACTTTAATCGTTGACTCAACATGGGCGCTGAAAGCGCTTCATAGCCGTTCTTACCAAAAGTACGTGTATTGACTTAATTCCCTGAATGCTAGCCGGTATCACATTCCATCCCGAGTCCTTGGCCCAACCTTCGACACCTCAAGCTCAAGCTTCACACACATAGCAGCACGGTGCTGCCCCCGTAATATTATCTCAAGCTTGAGATATGAAATTAATAATCGCCGTCCGGCTTCTCGATGGGCTGTTCAAGTAAGTGGAGTGCACTTTTCCTTCGGCATCGTGATCCCACCTGACGACAATCTTCGTTATTTCAGAGACATTAGCGCTTAACCATGACCACCCGTTCCGCTTCTTCGTTGGTATGGCTTTTAAACCCGGCTCCATTGACAAGAAGGATCGCGAATGCCTTTTCCGAATTTCGCGAGACACCTGGTGCTTCGTCAGGTATTCAAGGTAAAGTCAAGTGATAACTGTTATCCGGGGTGCCGAGTCCTGATTGGAAACTTTCAGCAGCCACCTATCATCGACAAGGGCTACGTCTCGTCCGCAGAGTCCTTGGACGAAAGGCCTGCAGATTCAGTATATGTGCGACTGGCGTCAGTTCAGTATTATTCCGCCCACTCGCATCACGTTAGAACGCTGATGGATTCCAACACGCGAAAGTATCCTAGGAACTGTGGAAGGTTGCGATGGCTCGCCATGCATCGCAACAATGTGTTTTGAACGCAGGTAACACGCTTCTTACCGCTGAATCCTGTCAGCGGCTCGAGTCTTCGTTCTTTCATTCGTTCGTTCGCGGGATGAAGCTCTGGCTGTGACATTGGACGACCTCTCTATGCGGAAATAAACGAGAGAAGCGATGGTTGAGAGTCCACCCGTCGATGAGAATGTCACCCGAATATGTACGACGCGCGAGCTGAGAGCTCGACATCCCACAACTCGAAGATGAATGCCGGATCCTTTTTTCTCCAGCAACGGGTGGGTCGTTTCAAATTTCCGTAATCAGTAGCCTTAAAGGAGAAATAAGGAAGGAAATAAACTACGTCTGCGCCTCCATAAAGGGAGCAAAACGTCAACGAAATGGGACACGAAGGATAAAGCTCGACGGAAGGACTGGTCACTGTCACAAGCACGTGAGTGTGATCTTCCGTGTTTGTGTTGGTTCTCGATCTCATCTTTGTCCCCTACTTCCATCATCTCCATCGCGACTTGTACGACAGAAGGCGGTTTGAACAGGCGAGTTTATAGATTTCATTTCAATTCCAGCCATTCACCTTCCCTATAGCAGATATGTACTGCAGCGTGTGCAAGATCACGGGCTACATTGAAAAGATCAAGACCTCCGGGGAAGAATGCGCAAGTTCCAGCGTTGCCTGTCCTGCATGCAAAGAACTGTCTGCCCTCGACGCTCAAATCGCCCTTGCTCGAAAACTCCTATCAGCTCTTTACCTCAAACGCTGTGACGTGAAACTACGGCGAAACCTGCACCATGACCAGCTCGTCCGACGTCTCCCGATGGAAGTCGTATCATGTATCTTGGTCCGTTGCCTTCCTCACAATCAACCACCAGCCTTGTAGCCAGAACGTGATGCCTACACTGCACGAGAAGGACGGCCAGAGCGCACGAACCCGGTTGGCCTTGTCCTAGCGGCGGTCTGCCAACGCTGGCGCCAAATCGCATTCGCAACGCCGCGTCTCTGGACCGTCGCACGCATCAAGATATCCAGTCATACCATCGCTCTAGACTCCAAGATGACATCCGAGTGGCTAAGACGCTCAGGCTGCCTTCCCCTCTGGCTAGATCTCTACGAGGACAGGCTACACAGAACTTATGCTTGGCACAGAAGGCACCGTGATAACCCGCCTCCAGGAGCCTTTGATCCTACCCCTCTCTTCAGTGTCATCAATCACCACATTTCCCGCGTGGAAGCCTTAGAAGTGAACTTCGAGAGCAAATACCTCACCCTGCTACGCGGCAAAAGCCCCATCCTTCGCCAGCTCTACCTAACCCTCACAGACAGGCAAACAGAGCTTTCCTCTACCCTCTTCCGCCCCGCAGACACAAGATCAAGCCCATATAGAGTCATCCTCCGAAACGTGCCTTATACGTCAGTTGACATCGACTGGGCGTCAGTGACGCACTTCGAAACCTTTTCTTTGACTCTCGACGAGTCCCTCCTCCTCTTCCAGCATTCGCCGCGATCAACGCACTGCGAAATCGGGAACATCACCACGAGCACTACCGCCTCCGACTCACTCACTTCTCCGCATATTACCCTCTCCTTCCTCCAAACCCTTGTCCTCGGGCATGGCCGCGACGGCCCATCCGCGCTGCTTACACGCCTCTTAATTCCTGGACTTCACACACTCCAAACCGGTGCCGACCTACGTGACATCTCCACTTTCATCACCCGCTCGAAGTGCACACCCCAGCGGTCAACATAGACACGAGTGAAGAGGCCGCCTCAGGGCTCATCGAACTGCTCGAGACGATGCCCTCTCTTACAGAGCTGACTGCGTCGCTTGTGGATATCCGCGAAATCTTCTTTGAGCACTTGGCCGATACCGCCTACGTAGGGGAGATTGCACCCCCAGCGGTGCCGTTTCTGCCCCGTTTACGTGTTCTCCGCCTCAGTGGCACCCCGTACTTCCCATGGTCGTGCCTGCCTCCTCTCTTCTCGCCGAACAACATGGAACCGGACGTCGTTCTGCGGCCCTTATCCACCTTGCATCTCAGCCTCTCTTTCTTCTCCGTGGATGTGGAAGAAGCCGTTGGCCAGACTCCGGAGGCGATAAATGAAGATGTCAGGCAGCGACTTTTAGAGCTCAGAGCAGAAGGGAAAGAGATAGACATAACAGATGATACCGACAGTTTACTTTGACAGTTGCTGTTCTCGGCGCAACTCGGGTAAATATAGCAGCTGCAGTTGAGCAGACTCTCTTTTCAATGACCTCGCGTCTCAACGTACTTGCTGGTCTAAGCGAGCTTTATATTCATTCCATATCCAGATGATATCAATTTTTTCATATGAGCGTCCCATGCGTCACTCTACCTAAAACACTTCACCCTGTAGGATATCGAATTTCGTTACTTCTCTTGGTCTTCTCGGTGAGCAAATTCAGAAACATAACTCGGGGAGATACTGATAAATAGCTGTCTAATCTAGAGATTATGTAACTGAAGCCAGTGCATCTCATATTATCCTTCATCATCGCCTCACTCATGCAGCTCCTCCTGGGATACCGGTAGGAGGTGCAGTTTCTGTACAGACTGGAATCAATCTCGAGTATTATTCTTATATCCTGTTTCCCATTTGTACCTTTGTGCGCACCGAATCCTGCTCTGACGCCAATTTAATAGGTACGAACCCTACCCATTTCTGGCGTTCTCGGCCTTTCCAACTCCTTTAGTACAGAAAATGCCTCGATGGGCCGGGGGCAAACTTTCATCCTTTTCAATCTTTGCTTCAGTGTAAGCGGTTGTGGTCTTACATATTCTCAGTTCGAACTGACACTTGTTGGTTCCAATGCACCTCCACGTACGATTCGGGTACAATGTTTATTGTGCGACATTGTTGATGTTGTACGGGTAAATTAAGCTACACTTTATTGTCCATATTCTTCATACTCACGCCGTCACAGTTACCCACTGCCCATTCTCCTCTGCACCGCTCAGCGGCGAGACCGGCGAGATATGGGCAATCGAATCAATCGACTCAAACAAATCATCGCCTTCCCCCCTCTTACCCTCCATGATCTTCTCCATCAACCACGCGGCCCCTCGCTCCTCCTTCACCCTCTCAAACGTCCTCTGCAAGCACTGCACCGCGAACTCGGTCATGCGCTCCACATCCTCCTCGCGCTCTCTCAAGTAGCCCTTGACGGACAGGCTCGGCTCGGCCCCGAGACGAAGGCGCATGTCAACCCAGATAAGCGCGTCAATTTCTTCGACGTACGCCTCCAGGTGTTCTTGCCACTCGGGGTAGAGGAGAACACCGACGACGTTCTCCCTCGCCGACGGAGCGAGACCAGGTGTCGCAGCGCCGCTGGCTGGTCCTTCACCACCGCCATGGACGTTGGTGGCAGATGCAGGGCCTTCATCGGCGCGAACCAACATCTCCTTCGCGATCGCCCTACTTACACCCTCCAACGTCCTCTCCAACCTATCCCGCCTCGCCTCCCTTATCGTGTACACCCTCTCAAAGAACTCTTCTCTATCAAACGTCTCCTCATCCATGGGCCACAACCCCATTTTCACGAGGAACTTCTGTGCGGCTTCGGGGAGCTCGTCGAAGGCCTTGCCGATGAAAGTGTACGGCTCGGCGTGGTAGAAGGCGCGATGGACGATCATCGAGCCGGACAAGGGGCCGTGTTCGAAGTTGGACTCATTCGACTCATTGTCCGAGTCGTCCGTGTCGAATTCGGAGATAGTATCTGGGGTCTGTGGAGCAGAGTCGTCGATCTCATGTGAGGTGTTAGAGGCGGTGTTGCTGCACCTGTTCGTAGGGGCGTCAAAGTCGGAGTCAGCATAGGACGAGTCGGCGTAGCCGGAGACATCGGACTCAGTGGTGACACTGTAGTAGTTGGTCGTATTCGGGGCGGTCGTGAGCGAAAGCATCGTGTTCGGCATGAAGAGCGATGGTTACGGAGATGAAGGGCGGTGTCGTGATAGAGAGACTGAGAGAGACTGAGAAGGATGAACGAGACAGGACGAGCAGGGGGAAAGACGTAAAGGTAGGAGAGTGCTAACACGGCTCTAGATACATCTTCTATAGAAAGAAAGACCTCGAGGCGCTTTGTCCTGACTCGTCACTAGCCACTCGTGAGCCACTCAGGAAATGATGGATGCATAGAACAACACAGATCGTTACGTGATCGTCCCAGAATGAGCGAGAACAAATGAACAAGTACACGTCGCCCCCATTGCCACAATGTCACTGGTGCCCGTTGTGAGGATGTGAAATTGACTCGCTGGGCATCAAAGTGAGTACAACGATTCCTTATGCTTAGCCCCGGATGGAAGTACCTCTTTTTGTGAGCAATTGTGGGCGCTTCCGACGTCGCTTCTTCTGCTGAGGCTTTACAATAAAATGCCGTCCTTCTCTCTGCGCTTAACTAGTCTCTTCCACATCCGTATTTCGATCGATTGTTACATGCGAGAAGGTGTTAAATTAGCAAAGAGTAAGGATGCAATTAATCGCAATGTGTTCTCGCGCATATGCCGGTGCTTGTGCAAGCCCGGTATTTGTCATACGATCTCCGCCAAGCCTCGAGTCAATACTAGGAAAGGGATGTAGTACGGGTCGTAGATGAGAATTCGATGACTGGAAACCATTGGAACGGCTTTCGAGGTACGTTACACGTCTCCTCGTTCCTTACACACAAGCTCATCACACTCTCAAACCTGTAATCTTCCAAGGCCATAGCTCGTCGGTAGAGGAGCTTATCTGTCAGTACCTGCGTAGAACAAGCCTACGATATGCCCTCGCTTCTCAGCCGTGCCGCTGCGCTGTCATCGGCTTTGTGGGTGTGGATGGACGTCGACCCTCACAGAGTAGTGCTACGATCCTGGCCTACGAAGCCATGTATCTACCCAACTACGAATATAACATCTTTAATCCTCTCTACCCACGTTCGAGCCACCTCAGCCTCGCTTTCCATTGAGACACAGAAGACATCGACTCATGTTTTCTTTCCTTCCCTTTCCTTCCGTTCGCTGCGCCGTCCGACCTCCAAGCTCCAAGACTTACCCACCAAATCTCATCACGAAGGCTACCTCAAACCTGAAGGAACGGAAGCGCTGGAGATGCGGGCTGGGGTCTCGATGCGCCCAAGCAATTAGTGGATTCATCCGTTTCCGTTCCGCACAGACTCTCAAGACGAGACCAGCTGTTCAATCCTACTCCGTTCGTCTTCAAGCCTCTTTTACGGCCGCCTCCCAATTTCTCGCCAGTTGAAGGTCGGACGTAGGCACCAGTAAACGAGACTTCATGTCTATATGCCGAACGTATGTGCCCACGAACTTCGGTTGGGAACGACTTAAGCCTTCATTGTAAGACATACGCAAGGACGGGCCTGAGTTGCTGCTGCAAGGCTTAGATTCAGTCTCTTTCGATGCCTCGAGAGTGGACCGAAACGTCTAGGGCGTCAGTAATCTCGCAAGCTTCATTGTTTCCAACACGAGAGAGAACGAAGCGACGTGAGTAATCGCAAATACGCTCAGTCGAAGTGTCTCTAACTCTGAGAGCTCGTCATTGCTCTGCTTCGCGCTCTCGAAGGAAGACGGCAAAGCAAAGATACTACACCCCATTCAGCTGCGTCGCTCGCTTTTTGATTGCCTGGACAAATGCTTGAAGACTTATGGGAGCCTCTGTTATCTGCAAACTTACAGACCTGGAATTGATAACAGCTTATGAGGGTATGCATCGAATTTCGCCTTCGCTCAGCAATGACGTTGTTTGTGCGACTCTCCCATCGCACGTTCTCCCCTTGAGGGAATGCCATTGCGGACCGTCGACTTGGAGTAACGGCCGAATCAGGCCTCCAACCCGAACCTGTCATAGTTATGTCTCTCGTCCTTATTTCCTTCACCTCTGTAATGCTACAGGGAGCTGGTGCGCAATCGCCGTGCCGCCTGGCAGACAAGCTAAATTTTTAGATACGTATCTCTTTTCTCTTTCCTCCGTGGCCAGCAGATCAGCTGCTGCTGATACATTCTCCTACACTTCGTGCGCCTCTCTTCCTGTGCGTCTATTGTTCTAATTGATCCTTTCATAATACCTACGTGGGGATTTGACCGGCGCTTATTATTGAACCCTCAGGCTTCGAGTCAGTCATCAATTCTTACTTTCATTTCGTATGGCCTTTCAGTACATCAAGGATTCAACGATGACGAGAAATTACGATGCACTTGGTAAAGCACCTCTCTTTCCATGTCACCTTTTGGATAGAGTTGTTGTTCCCGCTTAGCATTCGTTTAGCGAGATTCTTATTCCTGCTCACCGAAACCTACTCGAGGGAACTCCCGAAAGCGGGTCCTACATTTCAGGCTCTTGATCAGCCGCACCTATTGCGAATGAGAATCGAGTTCGAGCGATGGAAGGGTCGGTCGTATCCAAGTTGTGGAGGGATAAATACGACCCTGAATTCGCGTCGAGTCGAAACAATCCCCACGTCCCCTAATGCGTCCGAAACAGACTCTGCAACACTGAACGAAAGCTGCAACTCGAGTCCTCGACCAAGCTTCCAGGCAGGAAGGAGGTCGGACTTTTCAGGCGTATCCCGGACAGATAGGCCCGGACTCCTTGCGTCAGCCATGCACTGCGGTTCGCGCTCATCTTGTTGTCTTCCTTCCTCACCTCGTTTCGGCCTCGCGTCGCCTTTTATTCAGCGCTAACCCTCGCCCTACCTCGTTGTGACAATCCCTTCGTTTCGGCAAAGGTCCCAATTACTTATTCCGTGCACGTAAGGTGAGCGAATAGAACTGATAAGTTCGTGTAGCCTTCGTCTTACACCCTTCTTCCCCCAGCTGCTTCGTGTAGTGGTATTCCACTGCAAGAGGCACGGCTCATCCTGCTGCCGTCGCCGCATTGATTCCCGTCGTCGCAGAGATGCAGAGCGGCACGGCATGAGCTACCTGGATTGAGCTGGGGTCGGTACGTTTGCTCCCTCATGTCCTTCCATCATGGCATCCACCAGCCTTCAGCCTCGTGCACCGGCCTCCGCTCAGCTGTGCACACATCCCTGTCCTTAACGCGTCTTCGTCGTACAGATTCTTGCCTCACCACCCACCACCCATCTCCTCAGGCTGCCATCCACAACTTCGTTCGAAGAACTGGACATCAAGACCGACAGGGCGACAGACAGATACGCTGATAACAGGTGCTAACCAGTGCACTCGGGCGGTGAATCCCTTGTGCTCTGAGCCACTCGTTGGGGTATTCATCTCGAGTCTCTCCTGTCGGTTGCGGCGCGACGTCCTCCCCCTCGTTGCGAAGAATTCCTCGTATGGAGTTCTGGGCAAGAGCAAACCCGCCTATTCCACATCCATTTCCTGATGCCTAGGCTTGGAGCTACCGGATCTGAAGACAACGTGGCGAGTGGTATACTCATCTAATGTCGATCGATGTTCCGTCCTACGCTGGTCATGGACTGTTGCTCATTGCTATCCTGCCGTCTCTCAGGTGTTTCATTCCTGTCATTTTCGTTTGAGGCTACCATGTCGCGATTCGCAATGGCCTTCGTGCACATCATTGGTCTTTCTCAACTTCGGAAGTTAATTCTGCCAAACTACTCTGCGTTTCTCGATGCATGGGTTATCCTTGCTCATGGTCTCCATCTGTCTCTTCAATCTGTCCTTTATCCTTACTTATCAAGATGTGCCACTGCTCTGCCTTCGGCATTTGAAATCGGACCTTGGACTTCGATAGCTACGTATTCCACGTGCGAGTTTTCCTCTCAGGCTCATCTCTAAGAATATCCTGCCTTAAATCATGGGCTATTCGCCCTTACCGTCAGTTTTCAATCTTTGTACACGCATGAGGATTCTCTGTCGATGATTCTCTCTCTGTTATTTCAAGATTCATGTTGGCCCAAGAGCTTTCCGCCTCGTTTCCTAAGCACTCCGTTGACGACCCATCCTCGGCTCGAGTTTCGTGGTCCTCTTCGGGCTTGCACTTCAACCTTCCTGGGACGATTGCATATTGCCAGAGGTGCGTACGCGGGCTCGTGATTAGACCTTCGCCGACGCGCTCTTCGGTGTTTGTCCGTTATTCTGTTTTTCACCTCCTGATGCGACGTTCTCATCAGTGGTCTGGTGCCTGTCTCTGCATTTCCTCACATTGCAAGATCATTTTAATGAACATCGTCTTACCAATCGTCGAGGATTTATTCCACGCCCAGGAACATGAGGACCAGCCTTTCATCGGTGGACGCTCGTTACGGATGACGGATGCCGAAATTGGGATTAACAGTGGTGTCGTTCAGGTTCGCAATACGGTTGCTAGTGCGTTGCTCTTAACCATTTTTCTTATACCGGTACCGATTGAGAGAAGTGGCAAGTGGCACTGAGGCTAAGTACTAAGGGTGGTAATCCTTATGTCAGCCCTGGTGGCACGACTCTCATGTCGCGATGTCATCGTCCCGGCTACACTCGCCCCATTTTGTGCGTACAAGGTGAGTGAATGGAAGTGACGTTCGTATGTATTTCCTCTCTAACCCGTCTTCCCTCTTCAGCTGCTTCGTATATTCACTGCGTCGTGGACGCTATCAGGGGATATTCGTGGACCAGGTGCGTTGAACAACAGTGAGTTTGGTGGTCCTGCCTTATCGATTTCGCTTCAGATCCGCGCACAAGTTTGGTCGAATGGTCTGTGGGGTGTTCCTCCTCGACTCGGAGGCGAGTATCGGAAGGGAAAGGTTTTGGAGATCGCTTGCGTGTTCTCGGTGCGTTGCCTTTGTTCGTATCCTGTCGTTCTTTCCTCTGCATGCCATCAGATGCCGCATCCGCCCCAGTCTACATAGCTCTTTGTTCCTCGCCCTATTCTCATCGTCCTGATCTCAGTTCCAACCGTCTCCTCTCTTCCTCTCACTCTTGAACTGACATCGACACACCGGGCGCCAGGCAGGCACGCAACTTTCGCATGCTGACAAAGACGCTTGGAACATTGCATCCTTTGTATCCTTCGGCATTCGTTGCGAATCGTAAGTCGTCCCTGCCCGCCCATCACTCGTTATGGTCTTCGTGATCATCTCCTCCCACCACCTCTGTCTTACCCCCGTGCCTGTCCTTCGGCGCAGTAACGTCCACGTCAGAACCACAACCCGCTAATCTCTTTCATTTGCGTGGCGCGGTTCTCCCTCTCGTCTCCAGATTTCCTCTTACGAACACTTCCACGAGCGCACCAACACCGATATGCACCTTGTTGTATCCAGTTTCGGATCACCCAGATGGGAGGGTGACTGCGCAAGCGGCAGGGCCTTTGGACCTACCGGAGTCGAAGACGACGCAGCGGGTTGTATACCTGTCTAAAGTCGTTCTGTCTTCCATTTTTTGAGGAATCCGATACTATCGCTTGCTGCCGTTCTGTCACCCACCCAAGCACCTAGCATGGGCGTCCCCATTTTGTGAGTTTCGTGATTTGCGTCGTTGTGCTGTTCGGCCTCCAGAGACCAGCTGTGCAAAATGGTGTCATCGTTCACAAAGGTGCTATTCGTCCGTGTTGTCCTCTGTTAGTCCACGCCTTTCTTTCTGTCATGTGAGAGAGGTGTTGGTGCAGCCCTACATCGGCAATTCTATACGAGGGTGCGTAGCACTCCGTAGTTGGGGACCATCTCAGTAGATAAGAAGATACATTACAGTACTATGGCGCATTACGCAGCGCTACGTAACGCGCCATAACGCAGTGTAACGCTAAAATTGAGGTCGTTTTGACCCTCAAAATCAGGATTTGCTGATGTATTCGGTGTTTAAATTCAACCACCTTCGAGGCCTGCAGTGCCTGGTTCGCGGATGGTAAGAAGCACTCTTTGATGCGCTTTCGATTCGTTGACAGGAGGATGTTCAGGTCTTAGTCCTCACCCGCGAGCGAGAATTGCTCTTCTCCCGCAAAAACGCTAAGTTCTCCTCCAGACTCGTAGATGCATTCTCCGAGCTGATGGGCTTCTTTCTCTTCGTAGCGCGCTTTGAAAACAAGTTTACCGGGCCTGAAAACATCCAAGTCAATTGTTCTCGTTAGCCGTCTCTTTGATTCCTCTTGCCAACAGATGCAGTCTTGGCCTCCGTCGCCCCTTCCGTTGATGTTGTTGGTCCTGTCTTGCCTTTTGCCAACGCCAAATCTAAACCGCAGCTCATATCCTGGACTTCCGCCTTCTGTGATGCCATTTTAGCTGTCTTTGGTCCTCTCTGGCGATGTTAATCCCAATATCGGATAGTCGAGGGGTCTCCTTTCGTCATTGGATGCCTGGTGGGGACGACGAAGGAGGTAAAATAGTCAACGGGCGGTGTTTCTTCGTTCTTATGGGATTACTTCTGGTGCGTTGCTCTCTATGCGTCTTTCTCTACCCTTCATGACCAACAGGCCCGTTCCTTCAGCTTGATACAGATTAGCCTCAAGAGCTTCGTGTGCCGCATCATGACGGCTTCATTCTCCAAGGCCTCACCCTCCTCTTGTCTTTCTTCAATTCATCCCTATATACTATCGACTGATCTCTCCCTTTCTGTTCGAATAGAGTCGGACTTCATTCAAGTCCCTTGGTCAGCGTGTCTCGAGACTCGACGCTGCATTCTGGCGCATATATCCATACTAAAGCTTTCATCCGAATACCTCGTTTCTCTGCCACAACACTCGTCGACGGCGATCCTCAACGATCCAGCTTCTTCATGGGCGAGTAACAGAGGCACATATCAGCTATTCTTCAAGGCACAGACCCCGGAGCAAAGAAGAAGTCTTGCTTGCGCTTCACCGGCGAGGAACCAGCGCGAACGTCGAGCCGGGTCCTCTCAGGCCGCGATTCGCGGACTAGCGCCTAAGTAGTTATTCTGGTTCTTTCTGCCTTGGTGGCGGACTCGGGCGATCCACCCTTGTTCTTCTTAGAGCTGAGGTACGCACACATGATCGCTTTCTCTTCCAGTTAATGACATTCCTCGCTAGTGTCTGGTCGCTTTTGGCCGAAGAGCTGGGGGGTGTGAGTTCCTTCCTCTTCGTTTTTAGGCATTCAAAAGTCAATCTTCCCTCTGCGGGGTCTCATGTGCGTTCTTCTCTTTATATCCCTTCTTCTATTCACTTCTAATCGCCACTCACTGACAGTACCTATTCCTTCTCTATCTTCTGTCGCACCACCTAGCTGTTTCCATCCAATACATGCAATATACCCCTTGAACGAACAATAGAGGTGACCTCTCCCCTCACAGAGGTCGAAGAAACCCCTCGATCGAAGATTGGTATCAGATGCAACTTTCGAGGGCTCCTTCGCCGTCTCTTGATTTGCTCCCAGTTGAAGTTCTATCGAATATCGGGGTTCTCGACATTCTCGACTTGATTCGCTCACACGCATCTATACCGGCTTTCTGGCCGCCGTCTGCCGGCCATCTGCAGATCTTATTTTCGAAGGCTGCGACTAGGACCCGGAACTCGCCGTCGAAGTTGTGCGTTGCACCCATATGGCCTCGATGGAGGTATATCGTTCTCAGCGCCGACTTGCAAGTGAAGGTGACTAGATGTATATGCGCGAGACGATCATAGCAATGGCTGGCAGTTTCAGACGGGCAAGATACGTCAAGACCATATTCTCATCTTTTCGTCTCTGCGCCGTACGCATCGAAGTCCAGCCATCGCGTTCATTCTGTACTAAATTCGCCTTGGTAGCGTCACAGTCGCAAGATAGTGCGGTAATCGGCAGTGTTATTCTATCCTGCCCGGTGCGCTATAACTGTCTCTAGTTCTCTCAAACGCAGACGCTCCGCTCGCAGGATTCCCCGCCGCTCAATATTCGTTTTTTTACAGGAATCTTTGACTTCCAGATCTTCGCAGCTGGAGCGTGTACCTGGAAGAAACTCCGCTACGCCAGAATAATACGGATCCTCCCTCAATGACCTTCACAAGCCCGTACTCTTCCCTCGAAGTTTATCCCATTTTCCATGACTCCGCAACTCCTGTGGGCGACACAAATTCGGATGGTGAGAGTCCTTACGTCAGCTCTGCTCGTCCTTATTCTCTCGTGTCGCGGTCTCTTTGTTTTAGCCTCGTTTTCATGCGCCTATAGTGAGTGATTAGGCGCAAATATTTCATCTAACCTTCTTCCCTCTTCAGGTGCTTCGTCTATGCAGCCTTCAAGTCCTGCCGAATCGTTCCTCTCCGTCCACCTTCGAATGTCCTCTCCCAGTATCATCGGTCCCCACACGGCATATATTCGTTGGACGCGCCTCCTATCGCGCCTCTTCTGCCCGGCGTTTCCCCTCTGCCTTCGATTCCGCTTTGGATCAACAAGAGATGGGATCAGTGGTCCATAGGGTGTTCCTCCTCGTCTCGGAAACGAGTGTTGGACAGGATGGCCTTGAGCGATCACTTGCTTATTCTCGGTGCGTCACATTTGTCCATATCTTCTTGTTCTTTCGTTTGCAAGCCCGTCTTCACTTTCACTATGCTCCTCGTGCCGATCTTTATCCCGTCTGTCTCCTCCCATCCTCCACCTCTCGGACTCAGATCGAGCACCAGGCGCCAGGCAGACACGTAACTTTCGCATGCTGACAAGGTCGCGCGGATCACTGCATCCTTCCCAACCTTGGGCATTCGTTAGGAATAGTGGTTCAATCTCCCTGCCAGCCCGTCACTCATTATGATCTCCGCGATGATCTCCTCCCATCTTTTCCTTCTTACCCGTGTGTCTTTTATTCGAGGCGTAGTACCGTGTACGCCAGGGCCACACCCCGCCAATATCTTCCGTTCGAGTGGTGCGGTTCACCCTCTCGTCTCAGGGACTTCAGTATGAAAACTCTCCCCCAAGCGCACCCACACATATATGCGTCTTGTTGAATACATTTCCAGATCGCCTAGATTGGGGGCGACTGCGCAAGCGACAGGGTCTTTCCACATACCGGAGTCGAAGACGACGCAGCGGGTGGTATACTCGTCTAACGTCGATCGGCCTTCTGTTGACATAAAGGAACCTTCTCCTGTCGCTTGCTGACATTCCGTCACACACCCAATCACCTAGACCTAGTCTTGGATTCCCCGTTTTCTGAGTTTCGTGATTGAGGTCACTGTGCTTTTCGGCCTCCAGAGACCCACGGTGCAAAACGGTGTTGTTTTATATGGAAATCCACGAAGATGCTACGTATTCGCGCCGTCCATTCATTAGTCCGCCCTTTTCTTCCTAGTATGTGAGAGGTATTTCCGCCCTCTTTGCTGTTTTAACTTTCGTCTTCGAATCTGCAGTGCCCGATGCACGTACGGCATGAAGCTCTATCTGCTGCAATTTCGAGTCGCTGATGGGAGGACGTTCAGCCGGGGATGCATTTCGGTTCTTGAGCAGGAATTGCTCCTCGGTGCCTCGCGAATCACGTCGTCGTCCTCGTTCCATCCCGATTTGTCCTGGAAATTTGTGTTTTATTCCACCGGAGCCAAGGGTGCTCGCTGTGAAATGTCATGGGGTTGCGGCATGGTCGAAGCGTGAGAATAATTACATCAGCCTGGAACATCCCGGCATGACTCGGCACCTCTCTTGCCTCTCATCTCGCGAACTCGTCGTTCCAACCTGGTCCCCAATTGTTCTACATATGTGCGTAAGGTGAGCAGATTTCATTTAAGTCCATGAATTCTTCGTCTTACATCCTTTTTCCCTGTTTAGTCGCTTCGTGTAGGCGATCTTCGACTGCATGGGTGGGCGACTCGCGCTGCCGCTACATTGTTCCTCTCAGCCCACCTTGGGCGGAATTGACCAGCGGTTGCGGCGCTCAGAACCAGCTTCTTCTGCCCAAACTTTCCCTGGCACCGATCTCAACGATGAATGCAACGTCTTCGTGTAGAAGCCTCGTTGGATTGCCAAAGGAGTGTCTTTCGAAGCGGAGAGACGAACATTTGGATGGGATGGGATGGGAGAAAGCGATCTTCAACTTATTACCGGTACGTCTTATATGCTGGTGTACCATCGTTCGTCAGCGCTATATACTGACTCCGTTCAGGTCTGCAAAATCCCCGTCCCCGGCAGGCCTTTTGCTGTGAGGACCCTCACTGACCCTCCGTTCCTCTGGCTCTTGAACTCTCAAAGCCGAGCGAAGCACCGGGCATCAAGATGGACCTGGCAATCTCCAGGCACGCATATAACGTGTGTTGGCTGGCACGTGGGGATTGTCGAATCCTTTACATCCTGGGACATCCATATGGTTTTGCCAGAGCGTTCCCCTGATCATTGCACGTTGGCCGTTACGGTGCCCAGGATCGCTTCCTCCCACCATCCTTTTCTTCTTACCTTCACATTTCCTCTTCTCTTCTGTTCAGATGGTTGGGCTCTCTCTCGTCCCAAAGTCTTCATTATACGAGCACTTCTGCGAGCGTTTCTGCGAGCGCTGACACGCATATATGCACCTTGTTGTCTCTATTTTCGGATTGGCTAGGTGTGGAACGATCTCGCGGGCGACAGGGTCTGCGCAGTTTCCGGATTCGAGCACGACGGAGCGGGTGATATACCTGTCTGACGTCGACCGAGCTTCCGTGAACCCTCCTGCTATCTTCCTGTCGCTCGCCGATCTCCTGCTGCCTCTTCAGCGTTCCTGCTTTATCAATTCTGCTTGGACATGTGCACCTCGAAGCATAGGTTTATGGTGTTTTCTCTACCTCGGATTAATTAAGATGCATTGGATTATTCCGTCTAATACACATGGTTGATGTTGGCAATCTCATCTTTCTTCTCTAGATACGTGATAGCTCTGGCGTCGCCGGTGTTTCAAATTTCGGACCAAGAATCCACTGCTGTCTGTTCGTATTCTTTGTGCAGCTGTTCCCCTTCTCTGACGGCATAATTTCTCAGATTGTGGAACGTTTTGCGTTCAACGAATGGCATCCTTCGTACATGAGTGAGGCCTTTTCCTCGAGGATTCTTTTGATACGCTGACTTCATCCTGCTGACGGTCGGCCTTCGACAGGACACGCAGAGTTTAATATCACAAGGCTCTCATTATTAGGGCCCTTTTTGACCTCGAACCGACATCGTTTCTCCTTATTCCGACATTCGGCGTATCATACACTGTGTAGCCTATTCTCATGGATTTTCGACCGTTGGGAGAACATCCGGATTTCGCAGTCTATTTTTATTGCAGGCCCTAATTGTCGTTCGAAACGCATATAGCCAAGGTGAAGTGAGTTTTGGTTCTCTCGCCCTCGATTTCTCACTTCACGACGCTGAACAGGGGCGGGGTCTGCCGGGATTCTCACTTCCGGGCGGTGGTTGTTCCCGCAGGGCAGGTAAAGTAGTCCTTCGTGGTCGTCTTTTCATCCTCTTTCCTTCGCACAGAGCGGTCACGTTCGGGAATTGCACCGTCCCTTGTCGCCGCCGATCGCCGTGGTCTGACAAGGTGGAAGCCATCGATTGACTAACTGACAAACTTCAGGCACGTGCCGACCCCGAACTTCTCCATCTTCAGACGAGTGGTACGGATCCTCGCGTTTCCATGCAGTAAGTCCTTTTGCTTCAGTCTTTTTACTTCATTTTACTTCAGTCCATCCATTCTCCGCGCTCAATTAAGCACAGTGAACCCAGAAGACGTCTTGTCAAGGATGGGGCATTGGGGGCACCCTGACCGATGGCTCTCCTCCCGATTTTTCACGACGGGCAAGCGATTGAGACGGATGAAGGAGTTGTGTCTGACACACTCTATCCCTCCGGTTAGCTCGCAACCGGCGGCTCCAGTCCTCTTCCTTCTCTGTAAGCGTTCCTTTCATTTCTGCATATATACAGCACTTACCTCGATGTCCCGATATACTCTAGCAAACTATTATACCAAAGAATCCCACCATGTACCACGTCAACGCAGCCTCACTTGAGGACGTCCACACACGTGTCGACTACCTCCGCACCTTCATAAACTTCACCGCAGATGACGCCGCGGCTCTCCATGCTGCGAAGGACGTTGTCGCGCCCTTGGTCCCCGCCATCGTCGACACAGTCTACATTAAGCTTCTGTTATTCGATATTACTGCCAGCGCATTCTTGCCCCGCCAGACGGGGTATACAGGCAACGCACCCGCGAAACTCGATGACCTCACCCTCGAGCACCCTCAGGTCAAGTTTAGGAAAGATTTCCTGAACGGGTATCTGGTCAAGCTCGTCACGATGGATTATGCGAAGCCAGAGAGTTGGGCCTACCTCGATAAGGTAGGGTTGATTCATACCGGCGCTGTTGGATTCAAGCATCGGTGAGCGCTTATTACGTCTGCTTACATTACGTCTTTCTCATTGTCCCGCAGGATCAGCAAGCCTGCCCTCTGGGTTGAATATATTCACTGTGCTATTTTGCTGGGACTTGTTGAGGATATCCTAATCGACACGGTCATCTCTCATCCCACTCTCGATATGCCCTCCAAAACTGCTATTTCTCGAGCGGTCAACAAGGTTCCTCTTTTTCCTTCTTTTCTATAAACACGATTCTAATCGATAAATTGTTGGCCCTCGGATAACACGTGCAGATATTGTGGATTCAAAACGACCTCTTCGCTCGGCATTATGTCAGGGAGGAGCGCAACGTCGACGCCGTTTCTTCAGACACAATCGTCGTGAAGAAGTCAATTGCTGTTCCCGCAATGCTTGTCCTTCTTCTATTAGGAGCTTTATATATAAATAATTTCCAGTCATAACACCGAGGGCAATGTAGTGGGGATTCCATCCTGCTGGCACTCCGCTATTGCACAATTAAACTACATCATGAGATTATCTAATTCGGCCTCGATTCTGACATTGAGGACTCGAATAAGTTCTATCTAGCCTTTCCGTGCCTCTCAACACCTGTTCCCGATTATTTGCCGTTCGACCATTGCCCATAGTACTTAAGAACACGAAGAAGGTATGTAGGAGGGGAGATTCCCCCGGCCTCATGCTCGTAATCGGCTCGCCTTCTATATGTCTTCCTCAACCTCCCTGTTCCCTCACGATTTACCATGGATATCTTTTCTCTTAACCTACATTTGGCTGGCATATTTCCAAGCCATGTCAATCCCTTGCCGTCGAAGGGGAATCCCAGTCTTCAACATTCTATATTCAGGCATAAATTACTACGCCTTCTTCCTGACAATTTACCAGTCGTCACGACGCTTTCCCAATTTCTGTAAGCTTACAACTACGTTTCTTATTCTATCCTCTCTGATTAGACCGCCATCTTCTCTCTCTATACTGTATCATGGTATAATAATTTCATTCTCGCGCTTCACGGGCGCTAGGCACAAAAGATCCACCTTCTCGCCAGTTTTCCCTGGCTTACTTTCGAGGCGCATAGGTTCGCTCGTACTTATCTCCTTTGTAAGCTGTATATGACCCTTACGGTCAAACGGCGACAGCGCTGTTCTGTCTTCTGTCCTCAAAATTGTAACACCATGGCGGTCGTTCTAAATTTGGGCATCAGCCTGCCCAAAACGTTCGCCCCAGAAAATTGACATTCACAAATCGTGGGGTCAGTGCTCATGCATCATGTGACCCTTCCCCCCAAAAAATGGTCTTCGACGGAGTATATAATCCCGCTCACTGTTGGTCGTATCGTTCTTCCAAACGCCCACCACTTCATGTCCGCTTCTTCCACACCCTCACCGTCTTCATCCCATAAAGGACGATTCCTGCTTCCCTTCATTATCTTAGTACTCGCTTTTTTTTTTGCCGCGTACTGCGTTTGTCGCACCCTTGTCTTCCGCTCTCCTCTCTTTTTCCTTGGCGTCATTAGGCCGCGGGAAACGCGTGAACATTACATCAGCACGGCCGGCATGAGTCGGCATGTTGGTTCGACTTCTGCCTTTCGCCCTTTTTGCACGTCGCGATCTCCTTATGCTGCCTGGGACCCTCAATATCTTGAGTGAAGTGTGGGTAATCAGAAACAAGTTATATATATCTATCGTCTTATGCACCTTCTCCCTCACAGGTACCGCTTTGCAGAGGTAAAGTGCAAGGGACATCATCGTATCATTGCCCTCCGCCTTCCTGGGCATTTTCCACTGCTTTCGACAGCGCCTCGCAAAGGCATCTATTTGTCCTCGATTCCGGTTCTTCTACCTTGCTCAGTACTTGGCTCATCCATTCTGGTTCGACCACCGCCATCCAACATCGCGATAAACGTAGAAGTTCAGTTGAGAGACGCCTTCGTTGCCTCCTCGTGCACCAGTTGCTGTCTTAGAGCGATAGAATTAGGGGGAAGGTAATTAGGACCTTCGGCATAGGTGCGTGACCTCCTTTGTGTCCTTTGTGCCCTTTGTGTCCTTCGAAGGGTCTCTCCACTAGCACGCCCCAGCTTTGCTCAAGGCTGCACAGACGTGCTTCTCCGGTGTGCCCACAGTATTCTGAGATACGGCCCAACTTACGTCTATCTGCTCTATTTTTTCACTCTTGAACTCCGCGCGAAGTGCCAGACAACATGATCGACCAAATGGCGAGACCTGCTAGTTCGTCCAATTCGTCGCCAGCCGCGCATATTGGTGTGTCTGATACCGCTGTGCCTCGGGGTGTTTCTCTGTTATGTTCATCCTTGACCCCGCTCGAGAGCCGAGACGCGTTACGGACTAGGATTCGCCTTTCTGTTCCCAGGGCGCTGAAATAGGCTCCCTCGGAATTCATCTCAGGATCCGTTAGAATGCGCGTCTCTGTTTCCATTTTCCCAATGTTCCGGCGTGGAACACTCGTACGAGCGGCCTCGACGCTCTTTGCGGCCAGCAGAGTCGCAGGCGAGGCATTGAATGACGTACTCATCTGAGCCTCGACGGTCGTTCTATTCTGCCTCTGCTGGCACTGTGCTCCGTGCTTTCCTTCTTTCGGGGTTGCTGGCCTTTCGCTTTCGGAAGTTCGTTACACCAGAACGGATTGTTCAAATGTACGAGCGCGTTTCCTTTCCGTGTCCACAGCTATTTTGGCTTTTCCCCTATCTCTTCGACGAGTATGTTCCGTTAAATGATGTCCGTTATCAGCCTATGGATCATTTTTGAGGCATTCATAGGCTTGATTTCTCGTACGAATGCTCGGCCTCTCTTCCAGTTTTGATCGCCTTTCACGGTGTTTACTCTGTGGGTCCCTATTCACGAGTGGCCGCCCACACTGAATCAGGTATCACTAAGTCAAGTGGACGACATTCCTCTGAACGTCGCGTCCTGGGCGAAGGAAACGAAAGGCGTGATCCTATGCTCCGACGGCAAAGGTTCGTAAGTCTCCCAATTATCTATAGAATTGCTCGGACTTAAAGGTCTGTGCACAGGTGCATAGTCAACTTGCTTATTTCGTTCGCACTGATTATACCAGAAAGACTACCCGACTATTTATTCGGTTTGATAGGGAATCCTCACATTTTCAAGTCGACTGCGTACTTCACGTTCGAGAGAACGTCAGGTAAGTTTTACTTCCGCTACGAAAGTACTGTCTCCAATTCTCAAAGCTACTACCTCGCGGGTTTTCAGGACTATTCCGATCGTGTGCTAATTTCTTTTCCCCTACGCTCTCATTCCTGCGTTTCTCGACGTGAACGTGACGTGTGTCTTGCAGGGTATCTCGCTTGTGGTGTTCGGTCACAAAAACGGGATTTCCAGCACAGCCACCGCTGCGCAGACTAACACCGCCCGTGGCCTTTCAGTTAAGCGAGCCTTTATCGTATCTATTTGCGAGCTATTGCCCCAGCGGTGCCGTCGAGCTTCTCCCCCATTGAACCTGTCATGATCGCGTGGGTGAAGGACGTGATTAGGTAGCGTCATGCTCTGGATTCTGCATCTATGGCGTGCGTGCATAGTGACTGCGCTGCGCGTAGCGAGAGGCAGTGCGGCTTCTCTCGAAAAGGCGTGGAGTATACTTTCTCTATTGTTCCTACCTTTGTTCGACGAAAGAAGGGTAGCCTTTTTCACTCGCTTGTTCATTTCTTCTGCGCTTGTAGGCGTGCTTATACACGCCGCTTCCATGAGTCAGTATATAAGGAGCGGCTTGTGTTTAACGTTTTCATTTCCCTCGCTTTCGCCCAGGTTCGTTCCACAGCTTTCGTCACCAATTTAAATATGGATCCTGAAGTTCAAACGAATGTCAACACCAATGGACCCACCAACACAGTCGAGACCTCGCACATGAGCGCCCACCTACACAAGGAGAACTCGAGCTCGACTTCCGACGCCAGAGAGCCGAAAGTCTCGACTCTACCTACCTCCGTCGACATTCTCCCTACAGAAGACAGACATAGGAAGGCAGAAAGTTCCCAAGACAAGGAAGCTAAACGTCCCGACTGTTCGTGCCCTTGGGACTCAGACGACGATAGTGACAGCTCGTCAGATGAAGCTGACAGTGAAAACGAGACCTCCTCGGACGACGACAAGTATCACTTCACGGGTGCGGTGCCGCGAGGGGAATGGAATTGCCGCCACCAGCACAAGCATAAGCACGGGGAGGAACAGGAGAAGAGGAAGGAAAACAGGAAATCGAAGAAGGCCCGGCAGCATGCCCAAGGATGTCCATACTTTCGAGGCGGTGAATGCTAGTCGAACGAACACGGTGAAGCTCGAGTTCTGACAACGCTTTGAATGTAAAATCGCCCCTAAGCATCTCCGAATTCAGGGTAGAGTTCTATTTAGTCGAATACAGCGAAATGCATCAACAGATAACAACGGCAGAAAAGCACTTTGCTTAGTCTGGTATCTTGCCCCAGGTCTCGCGACGACATTCTTCGTAAAGTGTGGAGACTAACTATATGATAGGCATGTAACTGGAATATACACTACAAAGTCTATTTATTACAGCCCTCCAACGAGGTACGACGAAATCCAGCAGACAGGCCGAGCATTTGTACGCCGTCTAGCTTCGGAATTCTGAGAGAAGGGAAAACGAAGAGAAATCAGGAATTCAAAGCACACGGCCTCTCGCAGCGATATCCCTGGACTCAAGTCAGAGACCCTTTCTATTTAGAGGTTAGTCACAATCTCGATGGAGAAATATATTCTATAGCGCTCTAAATGCATGTAGGAATAGTTTTCGTCTAGCCTAGAGGAGAAGAGGAGGCGGGCACCTCTCAAGGGAAAGCTGACGTTCAAGATTGACGGTTGAGCTTATTCACACCCCTTCTGATTGGGAATACATCTTTGGGGTCCGTCGACTCGTTAAGCCGCAAGCTATTCAGTAAGGATGAATGTAACACCCTTGATTTCTCGAGTCATGAGGACCATAACTTCCATGCTGCGACTCTATGATATCAGGTATCTATCTCCACCTGAGTACGCTCAGAAATGTAAATTATTTCGCGACGTTCGCGGCAAGCGCCCAACACTGCCAAGTTGAAACGTCTCGCCGTCCGTTCGAGGTCGGTAAGGATCTTGTTTAAGTTGTTTCAGTTCGCCGCAGCAAATCCACGGCTCTCCAACATCCTCTTGTCCTTCCAGCCGTATATCAGGACCCCGGAGAGCTCTCGATCGAAATTTTCAGAGGCCCGGAAGGATCTCCCGACCCAGGTAACCGGTCGGGCGCTTATTTTCGTCTATCTCGTCATCCGCTCAACTCACCTGACCGACACGGGTATCAATCGATGAATTCAATAACCCTAGTTCTATTGAACCCTAGAAGGGCTCCAGCTTCGATGGTGGACCCCACTCATTAATCTTCGATTGACCGGTAGAGCATGTAGAGTGGTGATTTCCGTGGTGGAAAACGCCAGAGCTCCATTCTTGGCAAGATAAATTGGAAGCTCGCATGATGCGGGCAGGCGCTTCGAGGACAGAGGGCCACAAATAGACGCTCTATTTCTCCCCAGGCCCCACTAGAGCCCGAACATCACGGTTATGAGAGACTCGGAGTATGGAAGCGGGCCCACCACGCCTCTCACATGTGTCCTCACGTACTCTAACATAGGAAAATTTCCTATTTAACTCTACCTGACTTGAGTACCGAGAGGTCGAATGAAGGAACTCGGACCGGACTGGGTCGTAAGGCGTCGTAGGTCGTCATCATGATTGGGACAGTACGGCCGGCGCTAATTCCGACCTTCGAATTTTGGGTTGGGCCCAGACTCTCGGATGCGTTGGCGTTCGTGATAGGGTCATCGATGAGGCAACGATGCCGGGCGGAGGCCGGAATAGCGCAATGCCTCGAAGACGAAGTGAAGGCAGTGTGTCTGGCACGCCTCGGCGACGGAGATCACAATGAGTTTTCTCACTTCGTGTTCTTCGTGATACCCATCCCCGAGTTGAGCGAAGGGCTACGATTGTGAAGATGAGAGACCTGTACAATCGCGATGTCAGATTTACGTTTTGCACAGCAGTGTGGCTACGCCGTCGTTATCGAGTGCCATCGTTCAATTCAGTACGGTGCTATTTCTCGCGAGAAGTGACGTTTGTGCGAAGGGAGCTTGACACACGGTGGGAGAGGCGCTATATAAGAGGCGCTGGATGAATTGAATGGCGGATGGGATCGTATCGATATCGCACATGCAGGTTTCATATCACTGTCGAACATCGACGGAAATTGAAGGGTATGAGGAGAAAGATGTGCTATGTTGCGATGAATACATATACAGTGCTGTGATGGTATGAGGCGTACTTTACATGGCATCGGCGGAGGGAGCACATACGTTATACTTACAGTTCGTGCAGTTCGTGATCATCGCGATCGTGTCTAGAAGTCTACGGAAGAAGAGAAAGACAAAGATATAATAACATCAGGAAGAAGGGCGCCAATGTTTGAGACGACAAGAGAACGACAACCGACGCTATGGATGTCCTTGTTGGACCGGCGACCTCGGGCTTCTGCTACTCCGATTTTGTTCCTGACAACGCTACACAAGGAAAGGAAGGAAAGATGAGCCCAAACCGAACAGAAACACAGCCAACGACGGCGAACAGAATGACGAACCTTCAGATATGCCACCACACCTTCCTCGACCTTCGTCTTATCCTCCGCCCATGCAAGTCGAGGTAGCTCCTGGGCGCGAATAGGATCCAACTTGTTCTTCTCGAGGTAGTCGACGAGGGCGGCGTCGGGGGTTGCTTTTTGCAGGTAGAACGTGAGGTATTGGAGACCCGCTTGGAAGGTGTCTTTTGCCTTCTTCTCGCGGAAGATTTTGTCGTCGTGGTCTCGTCGATACCACGTCCATTCGGATGGGAGCTTGTATTCCCAGACTTTCCCTCTGCAAACGAAGATGAGCGCCGAAGAAACAACGAAAGGAGATACGAAACGTACGGCTTCTTCGGCTCGAACAAATACCTCGCCATTTTCAGCGCCACCCTCGCGTAATGCCGCCCATCCAACGTATATCGGCCCGCCCGCTCGCGATCCGTCAAGAAACCCGCCAGGATATGCCGATACTGGTCGAACGGCTGCTTCAACCCCATGAGGCACAATGACCGCCGATCCACCTCCTCTCGCTCCGCGGTCTCTGCCGCCGGAACGCCAAGCAAGGGCCACATATGTAACCATTCCCAGAGGAGGTTGGGGTAGGTGACGAACGTGAGGAGGTCGAAGAGGGGCTCGTCGGGGACGTAGTTCTTGAGCTCGTTGAGGAGGTATTGGTCGAATGCGCGGGTATGGATTTCGTAGAGGTCCTTGGATGGGTCAGGGTACGTCTGAGGTGAGAAGCTTCCGTTAGACGCGGAGAAGAGTATAATAAATGAAAAGACATACCTGGGAACGGAACCAGTGGAATAAGTGGGGCAGCTCGGTCCATGCCTGGTCGTACGGCCCGCCACCGTCGTTCCACGTCTTGCACGTCGTCATCCATATCGAGACGTCGAAGTTGAGGAGGTCGGCGAGGAGTTCGTGGGTGAGAACCGAATACCGACAGTGCGTGACAAGGGCCTGGCCTGCGTATTGATGAACGAACTTGTGACCTGTAGAAGCTCAGTAAGCAACGAACGGAGTTTCTGCGGACGTAACCAGAGAAAACAAAACCGGGCGCTTACCGGAAAGGAGATTCCGAGTACACGCTCGTGCCAGCTCAGCATGCACCTTGACTGAATTGATGAAATACCTGCCAGCCCGCGATCGATCCGTCAAGAAATCGATAAGACTGCTATGTAGTATCCTGATGCCCGTGTCGAGCGTCTTCGGGTTCGCTGCGCTGCCCGCCGCGGCGCTTGGGTGTGCGTTCGGGCTCGTGGTGCTGTTGGCGATCGGCCCGCGATGGCCGCCAGGGCTCGCACTTGCTTGATGTGGAAGAGCGTTCGAGGATGAGGAGGCGGCGGCATTGGTGGTTCCGCCCCGGCGCGAATCAGGGACGGCGAGGATGGAGTGGAGGTCTGCGAGGATGAAAGAGACGTCGCCGCGGTTGAGCGCGAGGAGCTCCTCGAGGAAACGGGGGTCGGTGACGGGGATGGGGAGCTCGTTGCCGCCGGTGGGTGTGCGGCGCGAGAAGAGGCGCTGGGCGAAGAGGATGGCTCCGAGGATGCGGAGGACGCCTTTGATGTTGTGAACCGATGCGAATATGTGGCGATACAGTGCGTCGAGCTCTGCGAAAGGTATGTCGCCCTCTGGGTTGTGGATACGGAGAACAGCCTCGAGGCGCTCGACAGGCCGGTGTTGTGGAGAATCGACATATTTGATGACCGTAGAAGAATATATAAACTGACCCGACGCCCGCTGGACGAGAGACTGGATGATCTGCGGCGAGGGCCACTGGGTTGGAATGTACGTCCGCATCGGATGAGTTTGTTTGATGTTCTCGAACCTGCTCCAGAAGTATCGTTTAATGTCGGCATCTGGGAGGTAGTGTTCGTCGAGGACGAGGGTGTGTATGATGTCGCGGAGGTCGTAAGAATTAAACGAGTCTCGAATGGGGGGTTCGGGTCGAGAAGAAATGAGGATATAGAGCGGCACCCGTTTGTGGATAAGGGCGGTGGAGAGAATGCGGACGATGTAGCGCTGGACGTTAGCGCCCTGGCATTCGTCCAGCCCGTCGATGACGATGAGACGGGCCCAGCGCCTTCCCGGTCCGTTTCGCTTTCCACTGGTCTCTGTTGCGTATGCTTGAGCCTGCAAAAGAGGGTTGACGATCAGCGTTTGGAGCTGCGTCTCGAGCGAGCCGGCGAAGACGGAGGGGTCGCTCTCCACAGCCTGGGCGATGTAGCGTCGGGTTTCGGGGATAGAGAGTGATATCTGGTGGGCTAGCGTCGCCATGAGATGCTTTTCCGTGTTCAAACCTGCTATCGCGCGTGCAAAAAAGAACGAGCCGGCCAATTTGCCATGCTCGAAGCATAGCTGCGAGATGGCTTGGGCGATGGCCGATTTTCCTGCCCCGCTGGGCCCATATAGCCACATCATTCCGAATTCCTGCACCTGTTCGTCGACCCAGCGCATGATCATGTTGATGATCGATTGGCGCGTACGAGGCTGGCACTTTGGTGGGTCGTACTTTCTCCCCGAATCGTGGAAGGCGCCGGGTGCGATTCGTCGTTCGAGGGTGTCTGCGCCTTGAGGACGTCGTTAGCCGCCGTGATCTCGCGACAACGTGTATAGCACTCACCTCGTCGCCCACTCGTTGCCACCGCTAGGTGTTCACTGCCACCGTTCGTCGGTCGCGAGCCATTGGCCTTGGGAGGCATATGAGGTCGGGAAGAAGATGTGGGCGTCTGTGTTGAGAGCATGGCACTTTAAGAAGGGGGATGTGGGAGGTAAGACAGCGTGGGCGCTAAGGAGATGGTGGTGGTTCAAGAATGAAAAGCGAACAGCCTCAAACGTGACACGTGGGGCGATTTGAAAGTCAGCTTCCTGAGGCGAGCGCTAAAATAGGCCGGTTCATACGTAAACAAACTGATGACCTCTGTCACTCCTCTGGAAATAACAGACGCCGGCCGTCATAAACCCCTGATCAGCCGTATCGGGTCGCCGCCTTGGGACCCGTTGTCCCCGCTGCCCTGACCCACGGGCGCCAATTCGGTCACGTATGGGCCCCATGCGCCATCTAGGAAGGCGCGATAGGCGCCAGACGATGCTGTTAACCCGGGCGTCTGCAATAGGCGCTGGGGGTATCGGGCGCGCCTTTCGCGATGGTGGGCAGGCGCCGGCGATGAAGGGATGCCAAGCGGCGTGAAAATTGATATCCGATCTATCTTCGGCTCGCAAGGTCCGATCGCAAGCCCCACTCGTCCGGTTCTCTCCATTCAAGTTCTCCCAAGTTCTACCCGGCGTGCGTGTGTGCCGCACGCGCGCTTCCTATTGTTCGGCGCCAGAGTTCACATTCCAATGCTCCTTTATAGAGAGTGTCTTCGAAAGGACTTCTAGGTGGAGACAATCTCCATGCGCACACTGTCATGGGGCGTGTCACACGTTCGTCTTGATGGTGATTCGGATGATAACGCGTGTTGGGCTCAGCCTGCCTGTTTCGGCGCCAAACCGGCGCCTGCTGTCTCCCATCTCGGGTCCTATAATTATCCGCCCAGCGAGGCTATGCGAGTCACGTACGCATCTTTGACGCTGTGACTCGTTCGTTCGAGAGTATAAAGGAAGAGCTTACGCTACTCTGAACCGTTTTACGTGGCCTCGCCGAGCACAGAAGGAGTGTACGACAGTGCAGCACCTGAGCAGAATGCTATTACTGCACTACACGCGTTTACAACGCCCTCCATGCATGTCGGTGATGAATGTGAATTGGTGTGCGAATTTCAACTATAGTGTGATCAGAAAGGTCAACCCTTCAACGCCATTGCCACAAGTGATGTTTGACGTTCGAATCCTTCTTCGGAATCGGAAGATGTGAATGTGCGTTTTGAGACTGGATGTGGGTCGAGGAAGTTTGAGAGTTGCCGGCTGTTACGCTTCCGGAGCGATCAAGTCCTATCAGGGTGAAAATTTCCAAATCCCTACATACCTAGCGATCAAAAACATGTTCTCTCGAATGGACAACGGCACGTTGAGACAGTGTGGTAGCAACACGTAGGCAAAAGCCAAGAAACCAAAACGAAGCGACGCCAGTAGGGAGAGGAACAGATAACTACTACGAAATACGACGGCATCCTAATCTGTCGCCGTAACCACTTGGCTATAGCGCCTCTGAAGTTCGAGCGCTAACTGTTTCCCCAGAAGAACGTCATCGATTCGCCCTGAGCACGAGGCACCCAAATGAGGCACGCAGAACGAGCCGACCATCGGCGTCTACAGCAGGTCGCGAGGCAACCCAGGGTCTGGGGCGTAGCGCCCATTATTTTCAATGTCGTCGACAAGACGTCAGGCCATTTACATACGTGACTGATTACTGCGCGTGTGCCGTTGTCTATTTACCCTGAGTATAAATCATTGATTGGTGATAGGCTTGCTGCGTGTGACGCGCCTCGAGGTTGACGCCCATCTTTATTTACATACGTGGGGAGATTTGAATGGGATGTTTTTGAATTGAGTTGGTGAGTTGGTATATTGTTCAGTTGTAGTGAGGAACATCCACCGCCCACTTCTCTCAAAAGAGAATTGAACGCTGATATAATACATAAGACTTGCGGTAAACTCATATGTATGTAAAACCTGCCACCGCCGATATGCTCAGTCTTTCATTCTCGACTTCAATTCCCATCTCTATTATCGTATTTCTCCTTTGCGATGAACTCTGGGTCCTACCCCACCCAAGTTCACGCCGAGGCCCACGCGTGCGCCGGTGTCCGGAGAGCGCCGGTGGATAGCACAGCCACACACTATCTATCTCTCCGCCGCCTGTTCCCTCTTCGAAGTGCGCGATTGAATTGAGCGCGAGGGAATCTATGACACCGGACGGACTTCCGGGGAAGCCCTCCCACCGCATCTCATTATTGAACTCTAGTCACTCCTTCCTCAGACGACGTCGTGCGATTTGAATTTCTATGTACGGTGTTAAGGGAAAGTGGAAGGGGAGTAGGAAGCGCCGAGTGGGAGCATACGACTGCATATGGCGGAGCGGCAGGTGACCTTTGTAATTGGTCGACCTTCTACTATCTCTTTTTATCCTGAAGGAGAAAGAAGGAATACAACAGATAAGCGGCAGGTGCTCTTTTGTTGGCGCCTTTCGGCTTGACGTAGCTTCCTTTTGACAATGATATACCGGATACGAAGCCTACAAATCTTTGATGTGCGTTGGTAGTGGGCGACGTTTCGACGATTGGACCTGGAGAGGTACGTGCGGTGTTCGACGCTTATCATGCCTCTCTTGAAATCCTCTCTTAGTATGTTCTCTCAATTCTCTTGCGCAGATTAGCCCCGTTTATGTATCGTCGGATCGCGGAAGCGCTCATTGATATCACAATTAAATCAGCCCAAAGCGTGCAATAAAGCCCGAATTCACGGGTTATTGGAAATACCACGGGAACAAGCGGCTGTTGAGCGGAGCGCTCGTATTCTCTTATCATCCAATACCCACATAATCACCCTTCTCCTCTAAGCCCATTCCCTATTTCCCCGTCCCCATTTCCCAGCGTCCGATACCGAACGCCGGCGGACCCACCTTCCTCTTTTCTTCCTTCCCCCCACCTCCCTTCTCCGACGATCGAGTTGGAGCCTGAGGTTCTTTCTCTCCCGTGTTCGCCCTTCGCCCTTTTCTCTGGCTAGCAGCTGTTCTCATATGTCAATTCGCTGGAGATGGGAAGTCGGGAAGATCTCTCTCTCGATTTACTACTAAGAGGAGGAGGGAGGTGGGACCCCAAGACCGCTTCACTTCACTCATTGTTCCCTGTTACTTTCTTTGTATGTTGTGAACGCTCGAATCAGGCGAGCTCCTAGGCCGTCACAGCATGTTGGTGCGCGTTTGCGATTGATACTTACAAGGCTTCGCGAGGCTGTACATGTCGAACGTCCAAAGTGAACCCGGGCTGCTCTTGTGATGTGAGTATCGTGAGACGTGACAAAGTGAACGAGTGAACGTGAGCTTACTCTGATATGCATACGACGAACGCCAGTTAAGCTCAAGGCGCTTCGTATGTTCTTGTTAACCCCGAATAGCGCATGCCTTGCAGCTACTGCGCAGCACTTCGTAGAGTGGTTCACGATATAAAAGGACCAGTCTCCGTTCCATCCTTCATTCATCGTTGCGTTACTCACACTCTGACTCTAGGTTTACGGCCACAGAACATACCCGGTGTGGCCTTCATTCATCTCGTAGATAGTGGCAGACGAGAGGAGGCCTGGCGGTTGGAAATGCGACTTCGACTCTCGTTACCCCCTACGTGGCGTTGGAAATTCGACTCCAAGTTGCCTTGCCTTTCCCCGACATCCTGCAAATGACCTTGTGTCTTTCACGGAGCTTCAAGCTCTTGGCGTCCGTTATGTGAACGGGCTCTGACACTGTGATGCAAGGCTGAACTTCGAAAGGTTCAAACCTTCACATTGCCTCCAGATCCGACTCTGGCTCGAGTTTACAATGTTACCACCTAGCGCTTACCACGCCACCATACGCCACTCCTTCTTTTTGATCGCCGCTGTCTCCACGTTCAAAAGCTTGAAACGACTCGCCCGTTCCCACAAACGCCGGTGAGGTTTTCACTTCCCTTCTTTCTCTCCTGTTCCAGGTTCTCACCTTCATCCGAGAGAGCTTCGCCCACACTCCAACTCTGCGACATATCGCCCTGTTCACTTGGTGTTCTCCGCGCTTTTTCATTTCGCAAAATGGCTCTGCCGGGGCGTTTCTGAGTAAACAGAAGACATACTGCGGTGAGACTCACAGCCGACTTTGGTCGTCTATTCCAGGGGTGGGGACCACTTCGCAGTTCTCGTGGGGCCTAGCCCATGCTTTCGGAGCCTCTGGTCGCTTCTTGTGCTCCACCTGGCTGATAATCACACCAGGCTTCCCGCTTCAGACGTTGCAAACCTGTGCGAATGCTGGGAGAACTCTGGACTTCACAAGCCTACCTCCATTGTTCAAATTTGGGACTCGATTATCCGAAGTGTCGGACTTGGCGTCCTCATCCTCGTTCCTTAAGCGCTGAACGTGTGCTTGGGGAATGCGTCTCATATTTATGCGGCGCTTTGCGGGATCTTGTCCCGGAATTCGCGTTCCTGCATCGTGATAATTGAGGTATCTTTCTTTTTTAATGCTCAAGTCTTATTTATTGACCAAAATCCGACCCGGACCTGCTCCCTTGCATCGACGGCACTTCGCATGCTCAGAGTATGTCTAAAGAAAAGTTGCGCCTGGCTTATCTGCTCGCTCTCCTAAATCTCACGATAATCACGTTCGCGATCCGTCCTGGGCAGGTCTACCTCGCACGAGGATGAGTTCTTAGCCCACCTTATCTGCACGAGCTTTCATGCTGGCGCTAATTTTGTCTCCCGTCAACGAGATGACGTGCAAGCCCAAGCTATTTCGCTCAGAACTGCGGAATCATTCAGCACTTAGAGTGGCCATCAGAATGGGGACATCGAAATATCCTCGCGGTAGTAGGACTTCTGAACCTTTGCGGGGACAGATTTCTGTTGGTGGAGTAGCTGGACTACCACGGGACTCGCCCCAAGATTGCATGAATCAATATCATTAGCTTCTGTATACGTGTTGAAGCAGGACCTTTCTTATCTTCCCAAGTCATTAACTGCTGGCATCATCCGAACTCCGCTCAGATCTCAGTAGAGCGAAGGCTGAATTTAGCGCCCAGCTTCCCGGTCTAAACGAACCTCTGATTTCCGACGATCTTCGATTCATCGAGTCACACAGACTTTGGCCAAAGCAAGATACGGTTGGAATAACCCGCGAGAATGCACTCACGGCATGGCCAAGCCTGCTTCCAATCTTTCGATTACCGTCACGTTCGGGCTATTCCTGGCACGGCTGTTCTTGGTACGCTCTGAGAATGAATATGTGGCGTGAGGTTGCGCGAACAAGAGACGCTGCTGTTGTCGAACAAGTGCCGACCATCGATCCCGAGCTGAGCTCATCGTTTTAGAGTGGCGTACAGCAGGTGGGTGTTGGGATGAATCATAACTATTATCACGTCATCTTCATTTGACTGAATCGTGCTGGGGTTCAGCCCCAACTTCTGAAGGTTATCGCATTTCGGGCAGGCAGCCCCCCACGCCCTTGACTGTCTGTGCTTAATTTAAGTTCTACATCACCAAAAGGAGGCTCTGGTTCGTACTGTAGATACGAAGTTCACTAATTAAATTTTTAGAAGCTGCATATTATCGTGCTATTGAACTCTAAAGTCGAGTTGCTTAGGTGAAGATCATGATCTGTAGCTGCATGCTTTTGATATATTTCTGCCCGCTTCACTTGCTGATAGTTGACCCCAAGGCCGTGGCAAGATAAACAGAGGGTATCTCTATTACATAGTACTTCTGAATGGCTTTATTTGAAACAGAAAGGCCATCGATGATGAACGTACTCCACACAGCCGGATTTGACGCTCGTGCTCGTCGAATCGTCCACACTTCATGGGTTGAACACCAGGACGAACTAGCCGAACTATAAGAACATATGTACACACCTATCCCTTCTCTTTAAACTTCTAGTCGTTATTCTAGGTGGGCGACCTATTTCAATTTGTGGCGTCGCCAGTATTGACAGAGAGCACGACAAGAAAAGCGGAACCATTCTCCCCGTCAAGACTTGCCTTTTCAGCTTGCTTTGTCTGGCTACCGTTGAAAACACGCCCATAGTACGGACTTACGCCTCGAGAGTTCTACGTAGGAATTCGATGTCAGTTCCCGGGTGAACCATTAGGGGCCCATCACTGAGATCAATCAGCTGACAGCGAAATAAGCGCCCAACGGCTCTTTCGGGTCGGCGACTGCAAGGTCCGACGTCTCCAGAGTATTTTTTGGGGCAGTGGCATTCCAGATACCCGGACGGGCTTGGACGGAGTTCCGAAAATTTTACTGCATGAAACAGTGTCGCTGTTCTTGTGATTCTGATACTACCGACAAAAACACTGAAATCATCCCGGAGAATTGGGGTCAAGGCATAGACAATGGGGAAACTACCTACTCCACGTAAACCCAGTGCTCTCTAGGCTCTCCACTCACGACAACAACTCGAGGTCTCCAACGAGAATTATCCGGAACATGGGTTCTTCTTTCTGGGACTCAGTCTTTACTTTCGAATAGCAGCAATATTGCTCAGATTTCCCTGTTAAAATTACCGTGGCAAGGAGACACGCCAAGTGCGCCAATGCAACAGAATAAGAGGGTGGAACGATCAGCGATATGCCCGAAATAGACTCATTATCTGATGGATCTACTGTAACCTGCATTAAATATTAAATATGCAGACGACAGATGGCGAGGAATCACTAGCAGGAGGGTCAAGATCATAGGACTCGTCGACAAAGTTGGTGGTGGAGAAGAGCATATCAGAATCACCTCTTCTTTGAGAACGATTGCGCACCACGATACACGCAATCCTTCGCAACCGTCCTCCTTCAATTGCGGCAGACAACATGGGATAAGATTATGATTTAACCAGTTAGGGCGCAGGTGCGTGATTCAGATTGTCCCGCGACTTTCACTTGACTTGTGAAGGTACCTTCCTGACATAACCGCCAATGCAGAGAACACAACGATACTAATGGGCACCCCGCGCCGTGTCGAACTGTGGCATTACCTAATTTGGAATTACGCCTTCTCAATGAGAAGGTCTAAACTAGCTTACTCATCTGCCCTCACGGCCACGACGTCTCCTTCTATGCAACTCTCTAACTACGACGGCGATGGCACCGAAATACAGCGATGGAAGAGGCTAAAACTCGAGAAGGCATATATTACTCTGGACCGAGGTTTGAAGCACGCGCCGGCTCCTCTTCAAGCCGCTGGCGTCGTTCATGCAATCGACGGCCGTTCTGCTTAGTGCTTAAGCACTTTATCTAAATAAGATACCCTCTAAGTACTGCTCCTGAAGTCGAAAGTGGACTCGGGGACGCAGAAAAATTATCTGCCAGACTACCGTTGCGGCCTATTTTTCCCCGTCTCGTCGTAGCGGCAGGTGTTAGTCCATTTCTGATAAACCAAAAATATCGTACGCCTGGATGTGTATGTATCAAGAAATTCTTGCTAAGGGAGAGTAGACCTCACGAAGCTGTCTGAACTGGCGCTACTGTATGACGTTGGACTGGATGGACCGTGCGGCGGCGGCAGAGAATGCGTGGAACACCATTGACCTATGACCGGTGCCTGGAGTATTATTCCACTGTTAAACGTTAATTCAATCGTGTCCGAACCGAGAACTCACAACGAGATTCAAATAATGAGACGCTAAGCGTCCATCACAATCACGGGTCTGATCCCATCTTCTCCTAAGAGTACTACAGTGAATAGCCTTTCGATTTGGTGGGCGTCAGGATCGACCATTAGCTGGTCCCACTGACTTCTAATCATATTGGGGCCTCCAATCATACTTCTGCGCCAATCGATCGTGTCCTGACAGTGTATAACAGCACCTCCGTCCACAAGGAATTATTAACAACAGCTACAGGTTCAAGAATGAATCTCTTCTCTCTTCCTCTTATCCTTACCTCCGCGATGCACACCGCCTTCGGTGTTCCGCAGCTCTCGGCCCAAAATTGTACGTCCTTGGGGGTGCTCAAAGGCCCCTGCGACGACGCAGCAAACAACTCCACAGTCGTCGGTCTCTCCTTCATTCGCTCCGGTCTACACTGACATCCGCGGTGCGTAGAACGCATTCAGTCGATGGTCGATAGAATTCCAGAACAGATGGCCGTCGTATGTAAATCGGTGGCCTGCTACTACCACATGTAGGTCTTTTATTCCGCCCTAACGTGACGATGAATTGTCGCCAGGAGTCGTGATTGCACTGGTCTTCTTGAAGGCCCAATCCCTGTCGTCAAAGTCTTCAATATTGGGGATACTTCGGCAGGGCACGGAGTGCTACCGAGGACCCCTACCGGAGACGGCCATTCCTGTGGAAGGGCTATGGACGGTACACAGTCTCAATTGATTGGCTGGTCGTGTTGTAGAGAGCGGTATGGAAAAAGTACGGAACTCGAGACTGATGTAATTATGCGCCGAATGGATACCCATCTTATCTTATCGTACTAGTCTCCTCATTCGGCCAGTGCCGCGACTTACGTAATATGTTATGCCATCCAACCACGCGCAAACTCGCTGCTTTCGCAAACGCTTCAGCACATACAGAAGATATTCTTTCAACTCGATTTATTCTCATACTCTAATCCCAACACGATCGGGATGCCGCCAGCGCAGACGAACGCCCGCAATATCACAACCACGGCTCGGGTTCTCCTCTCATTGGTCCACTGCACCTCCCACTCCAAGGCACAGACCAAGCTGACCTCCTTCCTTCAGGAAACGACGCTAGGTAAGGGCACGTCTCGCAGCTAAAGCACCACCTCTCTACAACGCATGGAAGTTACTGGCTGTTGCCTTTCTTGCGCAATCCGGGGTGGGTGCGAGCGCTCGAGGGCGTTTCATGGAGAGAAGGGTCCGATAGGGAATACGCGGGTCCAACGAGTACGTATGACTCTTGGTATAGCTTTGACTTTACTTGACCGTTTGCTTCGTCCCCACAGTGAGTACGAGTGTCTTTGTGGGCATCTGTTTCAAGGCCGTCGAACGAAAGGGTTCGGTTGACTGAGTGAAGGCGGTATCTACGCGACTCGGGCACGCAAGGGTTAGCTGATTCTTTCACCGTCAGCGGCAAGGCACCAAGTCAAAGCAACGGGCCGATCATGGTACAGACTCAAAGGCTACTCATCCACGTCGAGCATGCCTACCTTCTCCTCGACGTGACACACCGCCTCGTACGGAACCCAGCGCCGGTACTATATCTTGCTATCGCCCGTATAGCCCCTCGAGCGACCTCTTCACCTTCAAGGTACTCTTCCTCGAAGGAGAACGTATATCACAATCTGCCGACAGTTTAAAAAGAAAGATATAATTCATGTATAACACCACACTTGAATCCCACCTCCCGACCTTTAATCGAATTCAGATGAACATCCCATAAGACAGAATAGTATCCTCCCACTCGGGCTCCATATCGTACACCTCGTCAACAAGGTCGGCTACGTCGAGCCAGGCCGCACTGTCGTCCCCCATCACCCCACCCGTCGGCACGAGGACGTAGAGGATCTTCGGGTCTTTCTCTTTCGTGGATGTTCCCAGCGCGTAGGGCTCTTGCTCAAGCCGCCAGCACAGCTCCTGCAACCGGTCCCTTGTCTCCTCCTCGAACGCGGGCATGGGTGTGAGCGGTCGGAGCGGCTGAAGTACCACAGCCGTGCCTGTCGGGCGGTCATACAGCGCGACAAAGTCGATATCGACCTCTAGGAGGATATCATCGGTGCCAGATGATAGTTCCGAAGGTTCCACTAGAGGGGCGTTCTCTTCAGGACGGTGTTCGGAAGAGAGAGAAGTCGAGTAGGGATAGGCAAGGGGTGGGGACCCTTCTGCGACATAGACCCGAACTCCTCCTGGTTCAACGATCAAACGCTTCGGAGGTGGCACGTTTCTGCGGTTGCGGCGCTCTGTCCACGAACAGCCAGCTGGTGGGTACAGCGGCCACACCCTCCCCTCTTGAAAGCTCCTCCGCATGCTGGCCTCGCGGATCCAAAGCGCCGACTCCCGGGAATGCGGGAGCTTGACGAGGAACTTCCCGTATAGTCTCTGGACAAACCGCCGTTTCGCTTCTTCTACCGACCGCCGTGCCGTACCAGAGGAGGGGAAGAGGAGGTGGACGACGTACTTTGAGACGAAGTGCGGTGCGTAGTCCCACCTCCGTGCTTCTGCGTTGATGGGTCGGATAACGATGAGCTCGGGGAAGTCGACGCCTAGCTTATCGAATGCTGTTGCCTGAGGGGGTGGGGGAGAAATCTTGCACAGGACCCGCGCTTGGTACTCCTTTGGGGCGTTGGCGTACTTGTATACAGCCTCGTTCGCGGTCCCGAACTTGACTGCAAAGTCGCGTATGGCGTCCTCCGACGGCGCGTGCGGATGTATCGCTCGTCTGGTGTACAAATTCAATAAGCCAATTCTCTTTTCTCTCTTTAAGTAGTGGAAAAAAATGTAGAGTGACGAACCCAACGATGAGCTCACCAAGCGTCCATGGCTGAAGCACAAAGTGAACACCTATGAAGGTGAGCTTTCTCATCCACCTCGTATATTTCATGTCGGTCGGAGCAGCTTGGATGACGAACATTTGTCGAAAAAGGTAATGCATGTCCACAGTTTGAAGGTTGTCGTTGGCGTCCACCAGAGCCCAAACTTCCTCGCCTTTATGACGGCGAGCGACAGGGGAATGAAGAAGATCGACCACGGATTGGAACTGAGCCGGTCCGTCTTCGTCGAAGAAGAGGATACAGTCGTCCCGACACTGATAAACGGTGGGAAGCTGCGCGTGCAGGCGCAGGACGAGCAGGACGAGCAACCAGAGCGTTTTGCCTGGATCCTGAGTTATCATGGGAGTTAACATGAGGCATTATAATAGACTACGTACCGATTCCAGGCCCGCCAGTAAGAACAAAGCACGAGTATCGCCACTGGTCTCGCGAGACCGCTCTTTGTCGCTGGAGAAGAGGGTTCTGGAATCCGGATTCACACTCTGAGTCAGACGAACCGACGTCCGTCGACTCTATCTTTTCATCCTCCCAGCTCAGGGCACGAAATACCCCCAGCAGGGCTTCGAAGTAGTCATCGCGGAATAGAATCGGCGACGGGAAACTGATACCAAGACTGCTTCCCTGTAGGTATTCGGGGATGTCGAGTAGCCAGCATTTGTCTGGGACGCGGATGTCGGGGTCTGTGAGAGTTGTGTCCCGTGTGACGGCGTGCTGGCGGAAGAAAGGGACGCCATTTTCGGGTCGTGCACGCCATAACGTCCTCCATAACTTGTATTCTGAAGGGGATTTATCCTGAGTGAAGGACAAACGCGAGAAAGGCGGTCGGGGCTACTTACCAGGCTGCAGACGACTCGAGACGGGTGCGCCATTCTCGGCTTGCATAGTTGGGTGAGCGTGAGTGGAGTACGGTTGCATATCGTTCGAACGCGTTCGATAGTTTACATAAATGGCAATCGAAGTCTTGATGCTTGTCTGCATAGGAGAAGGTAAGACACTTTCAAGTTTCGGCTTGAGTGGCGCGAGTTCCTTATCTTATCATTCTTTGTCCCACGGTCGGTCTCGACGTCTCTACGTCAAATAACATCCCTTAACCTAAACGCAGTTGAATCGCCCATCATGCACATGCATCATCGACCATCAACAAAATCGAAACAAAAATCCCTGTCCCAACTCACTGACATACGGTGGGTACCAGATGAAAATGGCTGGTGAATAATTAGCGAATTACGGAGCTCGATCCTTTTCCATCATCCATAGAGAGCGGCTGTAAATTATGCATTTCCATTAAACTCTTGAGTTCGCGGTGGTCAGGACCCCTCACGTCCGTGTCTTCGCTTCAAACGTTCTCAAGAGCCACATGGGGTGTAGGCACTCGAATCCTGAGAGTTGTTTCGTAAATTTAGGCGACGGTCCTTTCTTTCTTTATGTCAGGTGGCCAGAAATAATTGAAGATGGAAGCGCTCGAGTTTTTTTTAAAATACGCCACAATGACTCGTATTAATAGTTCCTATCGCCTGCCAGTCTCTCCCCAGGCATCACTAGTTCGTAAATCTCATCTGCTATATACAAAGCCCACGATAAATATCGCTACAGCTCAGCCATCCACTGGGCTATCCATGTATCCCGCCGAATGCCGTCGTCCACCAAAAAGCTTTCGCCTGCGCCAACGAGGGAGTCTCCTTCGTTGCACTGATCATATCTTCGGCCCCGCTTGCGGCAAACACCCGATTGCGCATTTCTTTACACCCTCATCAGCACGCGAAGACTCGCTACCGCTCTCACAAACACCTCATCAGAAAGAGAACCTGCCTCTTCCCCTTCCATCCGCACTCTCGATGCCTATCGCCGCCTCCAAACGGTCCCCAACATGTTGAGGGTACACCTCGCCGTCGCTCAAGACCACGTAAACGAACGCCCGCCTCCTTCGAATGATATCATCCTCTCCACGTTCGAAGTCCTCTCAAGGCACAGACAAGACCCCCGAAAAGCCGTAGCATCTGGGTGTCTTTTAGGGACATTTTGTCGGACCAGATTTGCATTTTTATCCGAGTTCTCCACCGAAAGTCAAGTCCCACGCGCCAAGGAAAAGATAATTCCTTCTTTTCTGAGCCAACATAATATATTTTCGGGAGGTCAGCCCACCTCCCAATCTTGCGGGTCACATTGACCTCTAATCTTTCGGACAGTAAGTAAGTCCGGGTTTTGGCTGGATCGTCGAGGCCCCTGTATGGCGGGTTTTCGGGGTCCTACGCAGATCCAATAATTTAAGGAAACACAGCCGCAAAAGGCAGCGTCTCCGTCATCTGCCCCCGCCCCACTCGCACCTGAACCAGCTCCTTCTGCCCATGATGCATGCAAGTCGTCGTTCCCGCAAGATAGACTTTCGCACGGTGAGAAGGACCCGGACGGAATTACGAACTTACGACGAGTATGTCTCTTCTCCGTTTTATCTGCTCGCTGTGACTTTGTTGACCGTTGGTTCGTGCTCAGTGAGTCTGTGGGCGTCGTCCTCATCCATTCACTACCAGCCGCTATTTGGCCCTTCTTTCACCAGGATGATACGCGCCGCCACGAGGACACGCAACCCTCTTTCGAGGCCCATCGGACACAGCACTTCGCCTAGTTGGTAGTCGGTGGCACGTACGCGACTGGGGCACGTAAACGACCTCATTCATCCCCTTTTCTGCAACCCTTTCTTCCTTATTCCATCGTTCAGTGCGCTTGAGCCTCCAGCACGTTTATTCGGTGGCCCAAAGTTCAATGCCACTTCAACTCGTGCTTGGGTATAAAATAAGGCTCGCGTGGCGCTGCCCTGTTTCTTCCTACTCCCAACTTTATCCGATTCCGCTATCGACCCCACTTTTCTTCTATGAAGATCGATCGCACCGCTACCTCTGTCGACTTAACTTGTTTTGAACATACACATGGCTCCGCCCCCGCCCCCACCTCCTACGCTCCAACCGCAAATGAAAGTGCCAATCCCAATTGGTGGATCATACGGAGGAGAGATTATGGTACGTCCGATTCTCTTCACCTTACATCATACCCCCTCTCATCATCTTCGTCGACGATAGGATCGATCGTGGTACAAGCCCAGGGGGCACACCTCTTCCTCGGTTTCCTTCGCAGTGCCACACTCCAGCTCGTACGCCCCTCAGCAGAGGCATTACACCATGCCACACGTACCCCCATCTCAAACATCTTCAAGGAAACGTCGTCCTTCTTCACCTTCTCGCTACCCTTCATCGAAGGTAGAGGGCGTGTACCAGAACCCTCTCCGGGAGAAGAGGCGCTCAGAGACGCGTCCTCTAACTTGCAAAGACCCTTCAAACCGAGAAGAGTATAGGAGGAGGGGCAGGGAGAGGGAGAGTGTGCAGGTACCAAAGGTGTATAGCCGGGACTACGCGTACAACAATCGGCCTGGGTATGCCTCCGGTGCTGGACAAGAGCACAACGTTGGGTCCGGATATGCCAATGCCAACGCCAGCCACTCGACCTCGGGATACCAATACGCCCCCGACCTCTACCCGTCGGAGGATAAGGAGCGGTATAGGCGCCTCAGGAGACGGACAGCACCGTCTGCTGGTCTTCCGTCTTCTTTTCGGCCCTCCGCGGTTCCTTCGACAACGATTCAACCTTCCCATAACGCCAACCACAACGTCGCCTCTTACAACGCGTATACACACCCGAAGACCGACGTGAACACCGCCCCCCTTTCGAGGAAGCGGAGGACATCCAATAAACCCAGGCCTGATCTCTCGATCCAAGTCCCAGTTCTTCCGTACTCGACACAACCCTCGTCTTCGGTCAAGCCTGCTCATTACCAAAGCCCGCCATCTGCCCAACCCTACTCCAGCCAATACCAGAGTCAAGGGAGGGGATACGAGAGATACGAGAGGCGAGACGGGAAGGGGCACCGTCGAGGAGCTTCTTACGACCACCATCACCGCGCCCCCGCCCCTACCCCGACGAACGCAGGCCCGGACCCGCGGTCGTGGTACCGCCCTGCTCCGACCATCCAGGCGCTCCAAGCCCAAGCTCGGCAGACTCTCGGGCCCAGCACCAGCGTCAACATGTCGACACCGTCAACGTCGAAACATGCTCGTCCTCGCAGGAGCTCGGTACCCTTCCCCGTCCCGCCGTCACCTCACAAGGCCTCGAAGATCCCATCCAGAACGCCGAAGGCGTCTTTCGGTGCTGCGCAGCCATCCTATGGGGTTCAGAGGGCCGACTTACGCGACAGGTACAAGAACGATTGGAAGGAGAACAATGTGCCGAGGCCGCGAAGTATCAGCATGTCCAACGACTACGCGTATGGGAGGAGCCCGGGAAAGACGAGAGGAAGGACGAGGACGATCAGCGGGCTGTATACGCTTTTGAGGCGGAAATTGTTCAGGTGCTAGGTTCGCTTTGCTGCGCAAGGACGTCGCCCTCGAGGGGCTTCATTTCGAGGACTTGGTTCGAAGGACACTGGACTCGAAGGACTCAAAAGACTTTCATGGGACTTTTCATGGGACACTACAAGGTAACTTCATTTCGTTTCTCTGCTCTCGACTCTGTACTCTCTGTGCTTGTTTTTCTGTGTATTTGTTACGAACCACTACTTATAATTTACGACCCCTTACGATCCTTTGTCACTTCCTCTCCTTTCTCCGCGATGTACTCCTTATTTCTCTCATACTCTACGCCGTCTTCCATAATTTCTGCTTTTACGTTGCCTCTTCCTCCTACCCATCTTCCTCCTACCCCACCTCTACCGATCTACCCCCTACCTAGCCACTTACGCGACACTATTTTGGTTTTGTTAGTTCAACTCGCATAATCTGTTTTCCACACCGGTGAAAATATGGTACGCATAGTACCCAAGCTCTGCACAACCCTGTCGTTTCACTGCCGAGTTCATTAAAGACTTTTAAGCAAGGATGGCCCTCTACTTCCATGTTTACGGAGAGCTAGGCCTGCATCTCTGCCCTCCGTCGTCATACCACGAATTTAAATCGTATACGGGTAGATGAGATCCGAGAATTCGAAGCTCAGTCCTCCCTCTGACTCTCACCCTCTCGCTTATTCCTCCTACACCTTTCAAATTTGTCGAGGTGTGCTTTATTTACGAGTGGAATTCGGGTAAAAATAAAAAATAAATAACGGTTCCTTAGTTTAGAATCCCCAGACCGCTGTGCCCCACGGGGTGAATTGCCTTTAATAATACATATCTTGTGCCCCATCTCGGGGTAAGAGGCCAAGGATTCAAGCAAAACGGCAACTAGAGGAGTCTATCCAAATCCCAACCTTGTTCGAGCGCTTGGTCGAGGAAACCGTACATCTTGGATCGAAGCTTCTCTTTCTGAAAGGATTCGCGGCGGACAGCTGGTGCAAGTGTGAATAAACGAGCCTAGTGTTACGGGGGTCTAAGTTCTAACTTACCTCTATCACTTGAAAGATATTCCAGTCTCCAGTCTTCTGCGCTACTTCCTGGACATCGGAACTAATGTAGAGTTGGGAGAATATCCAGAAGCATATCATCCCATTTGGCCAAAATAGCACGCGCACGGACCTGCAACCTAAGCTTTTTTACTGTCTCTCGTTTTGGCGGATATTCGATTTGGCGGAGCGGGAGCATTTGGAACGCGTAGAGTGCATAATGCAATTCTGATAGCTAGATGTCGTTTTTGACCCCCGCGTCCGAAGAATGAGACAATGTAATGACTCACGTTGACCTTCCTGATATCCTTGATCTTTTTGAATTTATTCTCTATTTCGGTGAACCAGCTATCCATTTTGTCCTGTATATTCGGTTGCATCCATACTTGCTCATCCCCACTTAACATCCTTCCTGTTATGAGACGCATTAGCTCCCATTCCCGGGCCTTCAAAGCCGTCGAGCTCTTGAGCAGGCCCGGAGATATGCTTCCCGGAGACGCTCGCTCGTTGAGCTGCCATTGCATTTCTCTCCTGGTCTGGTTACTAGGAAGCTCGAGCCTGAACGATTTCAACCGCTCAAACCTATTTAATCCGGGCCCATGTCGTGGCATCTCACAGCGCGATTCAGCAATAGAGTGAAAAATATCAACGTAACTGATACGTCGGTCTCGAGATTCCTGGCGCGTCAAATCATCTGAGTGCCATAGTGCGTTGGAATAATAAAGACGGAGGTGCTCAAGTTTCGGCAGGTAGACTTCTTGATCACGTCTCGTTCGAAGCTCGCCACGAGCCAGAGCGTCGAGTTCACACAACGGAGGAAGCGGCGTTGCTAGTTTACGAATGTTTTGAAGCTCTTTCATGAGAACAATGAAATGGCCGTCTTGATATGTCGTCGCCTTTATGTCCAAGTGGCGAAGTTTGCCAAGGATGTGAGGGCGTATCTGGAGCAAGGTAGTGGACGGGCCGTAGAGGGCGAGGGATTGCAGGGATGGGAGTTCCACCATCTCGAAGATCTTTTCAATTACAGCCTGTTCATCCATTCTCTCGAAACCCAGTTTGAGATACTCCAGAAAAGGAAGGGTATATCCTTTCGCCATTTCAGGGGCATGGCGCTGTTCGGAGTTGAGGACTTCGACGTGTAACACCTTGATCTTTCTACAGTTTTTCAGCCGAGCACCATCGGCGGAGAAGAAAAAGCTTGTCGGCGCATGGTCTAAACTTATTTCTTCTACTATTGCTGAGACGTTCTCGACCAGATTTTCGACGCCACGGAGCGGACACTTTGAACATATACGTATGCTGCGCAATTGTGGCATTTTGTTGAACAGCTTGTCCCGAAGGGATAAGAGAAATACTCCCTCTTCGTCGGGGGTATAATGGAATATTTGTGAATTGTGTTTGATTTCTATCTGCAATTCTTCAAGAAGGGGCAACGAAAGCTCCATATCCGGGAAGTGTGGCGTCGTCTTTGAACGGAGATAGGCCAGCACCGGGATATCATCCTTCTTGTTGAATTGATTAAAACCCCACAGTGGAGCAGAGAGCCATAATGTTCTCCACCTGTTTGAGTGCGCAACGAGGGCTGCCAGAGACGGATGGGCGCTTGTCTCGTACCAAGACCGTGATATAGAGACAGATATAGAAAGTGGCACCGTCCTCGACCGATCCAGACAGGTCTTGACATAATTTTCCAAACGGCGAGACTGAGCTTTGGAAGATCGGGTTGAGTCTGAACTCGAGGGGACAATAGCGAGATTGATATCGATCCACAAAGATGGCGTCCCGGTCGATATTATCCTCCATTCGCGACAGACCCACGAGAGGATCCAACGTGTTTCAAATCCGGAAGACTCCACGACCAACGCGAAAATGAGCTGAAATATTTCAATAGGAATTTGGATGCTCCGACTTCGAGCAGGAAGTGGGATACCACGATGACAATCGACCTCAGAGTTCCTAAATATCCTGCTGATTAGGGTCCATGCTTCGAGTTTCATTGTTGTACTTCAAGTTTGGAGGGTTCGAAGTTTGCGAAAGGCGGGGTGGCAGGGTGATAGGACACGGGGTAGATAATCCAATCGGTCAGGCTGAAGGGCGTATATATAGCTGAGTCCCTCTATCGTGTGCGTTGTTTTCTTTCTTGTTCCATTGTCCACACATTAGTGGGCGGCCGTTCAAACGTTCAAGCTCAAGCGTGAAGTGGGCTGTGGGTGGCCTTGTCTAATTACAACCGCACTACAATAAAACATAAGCCTCAAATTAATATCCTCTCCGAACAAGAGCCTCTCAATTCTTGCAAGGAATTCTTCCGCCTTCACGCGTACAATCCACGACGCTCAAATGAACATCCCCCTGCCGCCGATGGGATCCTCCGGCGGAGGGTACATATCGTACGCCTCATCGACCAAATCGCCCACGGCTAAGCTAACACCCTCATAGCGGCTCGTCCGCACGCGCACGTAAGTTATCTCCCGTGCGCCATCGCTGCGCAACGCCTGCAGACGACGCCTTGTCTCCTCCTCGAACGCGGGCATCGGAGAGATCGGTTTGAGCGGCTCGAGGACGATGGCATGGTGCGTCCTGCGATCGTAGAGCAGCACGTAGTCGAGGTCGACATCTGCGAGGACGGTCTCCGGGTCAGCGATGGTAGGGCCGATGTAATAAAAGGGGCGCAAATCGGGAGGCACGAGCCCGTCTTCGATAGACACCCTCGCCGCCCCCGGGTGCACGAACAAGTGCTTTGTAGGAGGCACACCGTACGGTCGTTCCTCCAATGCCTTCGAGCACCCGTTCGGCGCCATATCCGCAGGATAGAGCCCCCACACCCGCCCTTCACACAAACTACGCCGTGCGTTAGCCTCGCGGATCCAGAGTGCCGACTCGAGCGCATGCGGCGGCCTGAGGAACGGCACCCCGAGGAACTCGTAGTAGAGCGCCCTCGCGAGCGCCTGTTTCGCCGCCGCCGGGACCTTGGCGCGCATGAGGAGGCCTGCGGCGTGCGCGGAGACGAGGTGGGCTGCGTAACCTGCGACTGGGTGGCGGTTGGTAGGCCGGAGGACGATGAGTGCGGGCAAGTCGGTGGCAATCTCGTCAAAGGATGTGGATGTAAGGTAGGGTGGAGAGGAGAGCGAGGTGAGGACCTCGGCTTCGTATTCCTTCTGAGCATCGGCGTATTTGTATACGGCTTGCGGTGCGGTGCCGAATTTCTGCACAAAGTCGTGGATCGAACGCTCCGACGGTGCGTGCTCGTGTAGCTTTCGTCTGGAGAGTATCAAGTCAGCCCTTGGGATCTATGCGATGCGAGAGTAGCCACGCACCCGATGATGAGCTCAGCGAGCGACCATGGCCGGAGGAGGAAGGATACACCCGGATAACTGAGCTTGTCCCTCCACCTTGTATACCTGATGTTCGTTGTCGTAGCCTGGATAACGAATACCCCCCTGGAGTGGTAAAGTCTGTCTACGGGGTGCTGGTGGTCGTTCTTGACGTCCACGAGTACCCAGAGCTCTCTAGAGTGCCAGAGTTGAACAGCAGCAGCAGAATTCAGGACATCGTCCACGGTGCGGTAGTACACTGGCCCATCCTGGTCAAAGAAGACAATGCGATCTGGTGCCCACTGATAAATCGTGGGTAGACACGCATGTAGGCGGAGCACGAGTACGATTAGTAACCATTGCGTTTTGCCTGACCTCCCAAGTTATCGAGGGGACTATACGGAACATGGCCATTGATGACGAACCAATTCCAGGGCCGCCTTCGAGGATAAAGCATGACCTCCGTCCCTCCTGGGCGACTTCTCGGCGTCGGAGAAGGGGGTTTCGAAACTCGGGGCCAGGAGAATCTGCGTCGTCTACGCCGATGTGTGTGTGGTCCCATCCCACGGCACGAAAGAGAGATTGTAGGGCTTCGAAGTACTCCTCGCGGAAGAGAATTGGAGACGTGCAGGTGCCACCGAGGATATGCTCAGGAATCTGCAGCAGCCAGCAGTCGTTGTGGATGTCGGTATCCTGGTCTGTGAGGGTCATATCTCTTGCAACCGCATGCTGGCTGAAGAGAGGGACTCCGTCTCCCTGTTGTGAGTGCCATAATGTCTTCCATAGCTGATGCTCTGAAGGCGATTCAACGGAGAAACAGAAAAAGGTAGGTCGGAGGACTTACCAGGCTGAAGGTCGCCCATGCAATTCCCGGCTTGTACGATTGGATGAGCGGTACTGAGATGATGTTGATCCATGGTGCCTCTGGTGACAACCGACACTTTGAGCTTTAGAGGCGATTTCAGCCATCCAACGTGAGATTTTAAACACCGGGTGTGATGAAACATACCCCGCCGGAACTATGGAATTCATATTCCTTGGAGTGGCGGAAAGAGTTAGCTGACGGTTGTGCTACCGGATCATTGGATTCCTGAAACAGCCGTTATCAGGACCTTGGGCAGTCCTTGAGTCCATTACAACCTCGGTTTTCGCCGCGGGAGGTTCGTTCAGTTTTGACCAACTTACTGACTTACTTGCTGACAGCTAACGGCAAATCGTAGACGTTTTCCAAAAAACCCACATCTGCGCCAATGCTTACGGTAAGCCAGTGTTGGCCGGTCGATGACTGATGGTCGAACGTTGACCGTTGACCACCTTGACGGTCAATTGACGGTCAACGACGGTCAATATTTGATGGACTTTCCCACTGCTTTGCCGAGGGTCGAAGCCTAATTTAGACAGCTCCCATCAGCGCATCAAACATCAAGTGCGCTATGCGTTCAGTTGCTCTTTGTTCAGACAGATTGCTCTTTCGTGCGTACAGAATAGATATAATCCTTTAATTTTACCCCGGTGTGATACAGGCTTGCTCTTTTGTGTGAACAGAATAAATATAGTCCTTTGATTTCACTCCGCAGTGTGACACAGGCCCCATTTCTGGTAGATGACAAGGTTCACAACCTCAAGGATCCTTCCTTCTCCAGGTCCTTTTTCACTCTTTATCTTTCTCAGAAGTATAATTATTTCAGTATTGACAGATTAGCATGTGGAAGCTCGTTGTAAATTACACACTATCTACATATTTTTATTTCAAACCGATAACTGAGAGGCTTAAAAAGCTGGGAGAATCACTGACACAGACCAGGCAGCTTCGTCTTTGCGTTTCGCCTCCTACTCCTGCATTTGTCTCTTTCTGCTATGTCGAGGTCATCCGCCACACGTAGTAATGCCCGACGGGGATGGTGGCGTGCCTACTTCATTGATTGTCCGTTGTCTCAGGCTGACCCAATTTTCCATTTGTTCGGCAAATCTGGCGCAAAATCGACAAAGTCCGGCAAACGAAATGCTATTGCAAAGCCTGCTATGAAGTTGAAATCAAGCAGTGCTGCCAGGCAGAAGCAGAACAACTTCGTCTGGGATTTGTTGCAGCAGCCCGTATGAAGGATGAGCTCGGCAAGCAAATATGTGAGTCGCTCGCTTGCCTCGCTATTTGATTTTGCTTTGAACTTCAGAGTCACAAGAACGGACGCCCTTATTTAACCCGCCTCGGGTTTATTGAACCTCCCTCGTCTGGGAAGTAGAGTGAAGTATGCTAAATTCCCTCCACCTTCTGCAACCCGTCCTAGTCACAAACCTCACGCCGTCGACGTCGCGGACCCAACGCTGGTACCCCGGCCGACTTCGCCAAATAGACCCCACGTAAACGCTCGCCGTCGGCTAGCCTCCTGATCAGCGCCTCCTCCGAGTAATTAAGCAGTGTACGCGTATGCCATGCGGTAAGAATAGTACTGCGCAGCAAAGGCAGACTGCGGTCCGTCCGACGAGCTTTCACCAGGAATCGCCAAGGAGTCAAGCGGCGCTTGGGCAATGTTCAAGCGAACAAAGGAGGCGAGAGGGAAGAGAAGCGGTGATAACAATGCCAGGATGGCGGCATTGAGAGAGAAGAGACGAAAAGAAATTTGAAGTCGTGTTTGGTTCATGGGAACCTCCACGAAAAGAAAAATGGACACAATAGCACCAAAGCTTAATATTATTATAAACTTACAATGCTGTTCGGAAGTGACACGAAAGCGAAAGAGTGCAGAGGTGGGCGGGGCAACGAAGTCCACGACAAGCGACGACGGAAGCGAAGGTTGGCTGAGAACGATGCAGTTGGGAGAACAACACCGAAAAGCGCAGGACGAGAACAGAAGAAGAGACATGTACGACTCAGAGCCAAATTCAAGACTCGAACGTCAGTCGCACAGAACAAGGGAGCCGGAAGTTTGCAAGAAACGGAAAAATAGCGCTTAACAACGGAGTAAAAACATGACACGACGTGATATAAAGGGCGGAAGGAAAGGAACAGAAGAAGAAATATACGTTGGACCCAGGACCACTATTATCACCACCAGCACCAGCGCCTGCGAGGAGCGAGCACGCCGCCGTCGACTCGACTCGGACTCGTCATCGTCGGGTATCACTCCCTCTACTCCTCCCTCCTCTCCTTCCCATCCAGCTCAGCCTCGTCGCACGTTCTACCGTCCGTCTTCCAACTACGGAACCTAGACTAGCCATTATCCTCCTCGTCCTAACGGCGAAATGCAAATTTAGAGGATAGCGCAGCCCGAGTGGTGCTTCTTCTTTCCGCGGGTGAGGAGGGCGGCGCGGGTGGCGTACTGGAAGACCTCGCGGACGCCCTCGCCGGTCTTGGCGGAGCACTCGAGGTAGTGCTTTGCGCCGATCTTCTGCGCTACGGCCATGCCCTAAGAGAGAATGGGTGTGAGCGAGGTTCGAAATGGAGAGCGAGTAAAGGAGGTTGGAGAGCGAAAGGACGAATAAGGAAAGGGATTGGAAGACGAGAATAAAGGGAGGAAGGAGAGACGGCGTTCGGTAGATATAAGGTCAGAAGAGACCAAGAAAAAAACAAAGACGAAAAGGGGCCGCAGGCAAGAAAAGATAACATTCACAACGTTGTGGCGACCACGAACGTCGCCTCACCACCCGAACAAGTGCAGAACACAAAGCACGAAAAAGGGCAAACACAACGGGAATTCAACGGAGATAACGGGAAAACGGGGAAAAATAAAATGGGAGTGGGAACGCTGGTCGTGAAAGACGTCATAAGGAATGATCGAGGGTAATCGGCGACGTGGAAAGGGGCAAACGGATGAATACGGGGGCGAGGAAGGCGGTGGTGGTCGTACGAGGTGGTGGGCACAGATTGAGATAGGAAGTGACGTAAAATGAGACGATAGCTCAGGGAGGGTGGCTGGTGGAAGGTTCACAAAGGGGTCGAAAAAGGACAACGAAAGGCATGAGAAATACGAGGACAACATGTAGCAGCAGCGCATACGCCGTCCACTCGACAACGAAAGAAGTCCGAAAAATCGAAGAATTGTCGAAAACGAACGAAAGAACGACATACCTCTTCCGGTGTGACAGGTCGCTGACTCGTCTTCCTCAGCTCCTCAATGACCCGAGGGTCGCGTCTAAGATCCTTCTTGCAGCCAACGAGGATGATAGGCAGGCCAGCGCAGAAATGCATGACCTCTGAAATCCACTGTGAATCGAACCATCAGCATCAGCGCCTATCCTGCTACCCTCCGCCCAGCGCAGGCGAACAGGGTCAAAGACGAAAGACGTACCTTCTCTTGGACGTTATCGAGGGAATCGGGGGAGTCGACGGCGAAGCAGATGAGGATTACGTGGGAGTCTGGGTAGCTCAGTGGGCGGAGTCGGTCGTAATCTTCCTGGCCGGCCGTATCCCATAGGGCGAGTTCAACATGCTTTCCATCGACCTCGACGTCGGCAACGTAGTTCTCGAACACTGTAGGTACGTAGACCTGAACCAAAAGTCAGCAATCCGCTCCCAATTTGTTGGAATTGTGGTGTGCGGTAGTCGTCGGGCATCGCAAAAAGGGCGAGCCTGGGTGTATGGGGACGATGTACGAGTGCGGCTGACGATACTCACCTCCGGGAACGTTCCTTTCGAGAAAACAATCAACAAGCAGGTCTGCAAACACACACAACACAGTCAGCAAATCTGTCGCAACCCGGTGCTGCGTGCACACCAAGCAGCGTGCATCCCACAGCTCCTTCAACAAAGCTCCGCTCACCTTTCCGCAAGCACCATCACCTACGATGACGAGTTTCCTTCTGATTTCTGACATTGCTGGCGGGGAAGGGGACGGGGGTTGGGTGGGGGGTGCTGGTCGTAGCGCAGACAGGTGTTCGTCAACGTATGATACCACCGATTTAAAGCGGAACTTGAATTCTCACAGCGCACCGCCAGTCTGCTGAGGTAAGCGAAGGCTGGGCATGGGAGGTCCGTGCGTGAGACAAATTCGCTCATCGCCCGCACCGCCTTTGATCGCCGCCCACGCGCCCGCCGCTCCCGCCACTGCCACAAAAACGGATCAAGGCCTGATATCTGTCTGCCGTTCAATATTCGAATGGGTGTTCGTACTCGTTTCTCTTCTCTGGATGGTCATACATGTCTCAAGCTTACGCCCAGTTACACACCCAAGTGAAGAAGAGACGGGCAGCTCCATCTCCCGATGATCATACTTCGTGAACGCGTCTCGGCCACTTAGCGCCGTACCTCTGCTGATCGTGCCAATCCCATCTTCTTCCCGTCTTTTCGCCATCTCTGCACCGTCATCTTTCAGACTTATCCATGTGCTCGACGAGAAGCGCTAGCGGTGCACAGCCCGCCCTGGTCAACCTTCGCACCGCCCACAGGTACATGACGTCCTTGCGCCTTATAGCTTCATTTAAATGCAGTGCTGTTGCTGTCTGGCGAGCCTGGACCTACAGACGACGTCAGCGTATCCAGGCGCTCGCCGGTAAGCGCACTGCTATGGTCCTTCTTCTCGTGTTTTCCTCGGATCAATCGCGGCTGCCTCTATATTCATCGTTATTACGAGTTTTATGCAAGTAAAGGCGAGCCGCATATGCCTCTTATCACACCGACTCTGAACCTCCGTTCAGCAACACTTACGCGCATACACCGCGACTTCCATCTTCTGCGCTTATATTTTTAAACGACGAGCCTTTAAACAGACGTGTGGAGAGTCACGAATGTGTGCTTCTCGACGTACAAGGAAACCGGCGCTTTACCCCTCCGAATGATACGCGGCGCTTCTTCCCCGCACGAGGCACAGTTCGAACTTCGTGCGGTGGTACTTATTCCTGGCCGCGCCAACGGCCAACAGCTTCGAACCTCAAACTTTTGAACCCTCATCGGATGAGCTCTGCCTCGAGACCGACTTCGAATGCATGTTTGGTGCAACCTTCTCGTGCGTTCATGACATCCGCTCTGCTCGAGGAGTGATACGAATAAGCAACGCCTTAATTCACCCCCGACCTTCAAAATTCTTTGGGCATTATTATTCAAGGCTCAAGGGAAACTGAACAACGCCAAACCGTGAGTTCCCGTTCATGTGTTCTAAAATCCCAGCGCTTCGGATTTAAGCATCTCTTTGCCAGTGGACCAACGCTCGTGGATGTCCTCTAACACGCTCACACTTACCCAAAAATTTCGTCGGCGGTGGGGCTCGATGATCTATATGCCGACCCCCTTCCCCGTTCGACACATTCTCGCAGTATCCAAGTTTATTCCAGTCGGGACGTAGCCTCGGAGCTCAGAAATAACTTCGACTCAGGGTAAACTCTCTCCTACACGATGGCTCTGTCAGTCACTACGAACACATTATCTGGTCCTCAAATTCACTGCAGTTTGTCTTCACCCCGCGTTTCACGCCGACAGCGGGATGCGCTGGGTCAGTATTTCGAAACAATCACTTGGAGCTCCTGCGGCCGCGAAGGCGTGAAAAAAGGGTGAATAACGATATCGAATCTCTCGCGGCCTCTAGCCTTCGGAGAACTCGTACTTGACTCGGAGAAGCCTACCGCTTAGACTCGTCCGTTCGATTTCGACAACTTATGCGAATCATCTTTGCGGACCTGCTCGCTTTTCAAACGCAAATATTGCACAATTTCGAGACTGCAGCCGCCTGTACGTAGGATATCGTCGATGGCCGTGCGTTCCATCTAGTGCGAGTGTGTCCGTGTCTTGGCAAGCCCCGCTGAAATCCAGATCCACTTAACGAGAAAAGGGGTAGACTTGATAAGAAAACGTACTATGTAGCTCGAGATTGTGAAATACGTCGACGGGATTCCGTGTCATTCATACGGCCGATACACAGATGAGAATAATTACCTGGATGTCAGAACTAGTAGGCGGTTCAAAACACGGGCGAGCTATATAAGACCCTAAGTATAAGACCGATAGTTGGATAAATGGCGCCGGCGTTGAAAAAAGAATCTGTTCGCGCTGGTCGCTGGCCAGAAACAGTTAGGCGGCAAGCAAGACCGTCCGTCGATGGGCCGCCTACTCGAGTAACAGCAGCCATGACCCTCTATTATTCGTGGACGTTGGAGGACCGTCATCGGTGAATATTGCGCCTGAGACGCGAGAATGTTCCAGATGAAGGCTTCAGCACGCATTTATGCACTTGAACTTGAAGAATTTTGTCGATGGCCGATGCGTGATGAAGGATGTCGATGAGCGCTGAGCCTGAGCCAATGAAGATGTACGGGAATCAAAATAGGGTCGACGAAAAGGAAAGGCGGAGGGGAGGGAAGCCGATAAGATGCGGCCTGAATAGATGAAAGGCAAGGGATAGAATGTTTGCTGAAGTACTAGTAGGTGATCTCAGAAACACTGTGGGAAGCCGGAGCTGGGGAAATACCTGCTTCGGGGAGTCCTGCCCCAAAAAGGCAGGGAATTCCGGGGATTTTCAGTAGCCGGTAAATAAGTTGTATCTAAAAATACATGAAATTCCCTGCTTTCGGTCGTCCTGCCTCCAAAAGGCAGGTATTTCCGGTGTTTTCCGGCGACCGGGAATTAACCCATATCTAAAAATACCTAAAATCTCCTGGTATGGGTCCAACCGTCTATTTCCTGCTACGGAGGGCAGGTAAAATCCTGGGTTATGGCTTCTTTCGGTGAATCGCCTGCCTATGCCCTACGAGGTAGTCATTCTGGCACTTAGCTATCTCCGCAAATAAAATCCAGCTAAAATAATGGAATTTATTGCTGCTCTAACACCATCTTGCCTTCCATAGTTATTCCCTCCAACTGTCCTCATCCTCATGTTGAGAATCGAAAAAATAGCTCAACGATACACCAAAAATATGCCTATGTTCACAACCTTCAAGCTTTGTATATGCACTGTAATACACCTTGTCATTTGCCATGGGTGATACCTTTGTGTGTTGATAAGCTCCCTCCTGTCATGTTGTCATGTTGATGGTGGTGGAGCAGTCCTAGGACAGAGGGGCAGTGGAACGATAGAGAGAAGGTGGGTAGGTTGAGGTTGCGGTTGAGTCCGATGTGGGCAAATGGCATGATTAGCTTGTAGTTTTCTCATGAAAAGATGGGCCTAATCACCTCTGCGAAACCCTTTGCTCATGCCATTGTCTGCCAGTCGTCAAGCCACGCTTGGCCATTGTTGTCGGGGTAGTGTGAAGGAGTTCATGTAGCTGGTCCTGCAAGAGTGGGTGGCATTCATCAATGCGAGACTGTTGGTCGTCGTTGAGCTGCACCTGGTTGAACAGCTCATTGGGGTATGAGTCCAGGCACCAAATACGACTCTGGAATTGTGACACTTTAATTAGCTACTTGTGGATACACACAGAGGAGAAGAGTACACACCAGCACCGGCAAATGGGCAGCATCAGTGGTGGTAGCGCAAACCTGGAAAGCTTGGCATGCCGACAAGGGACAGTGGACTTGGGGGTCAGTTCGACTAGTGTTTGGCATCATCTTGTTTGTTCTAATAGGTGTCCAAACAAAGTGAGGTTTTCTTCCCCACTTTGTTTGGACGCCTATTGGAACAAACAAGATGATGCCAAGCAACATTGAGCACGTGACAGTGTAGGAGGGAGAGGTTGGCTACGATGCAATGTTGGTTACAGTGACTGCATGATCACATGATCTGTGACATGTCTCACCTAGGACTTGGCTTTCGGATTCATTCATTGATTTCTTCACTTATTCTACATTCTGTGTATCTTACAGCCTTGGCCTTTATCCATCCGAACTCATACCGACTTACTGTCATTCACTTGGAGCCCAACCGCAAGGGGATAAGCCAAAACGGCTGATCCTCATCCCATACATCCCAATACCATTCTACCGAAGTCAAATGCCATGTCAAAATCCCATTGTCAGAAGAACGAGGTTGGCTGTTCTAGGGTACTACCACTGAGAAAAGGAGTACCAGGACGAGTGCCACCAGCTTCCGACATTGAGGAAGACATTGCCAAGGTTGGCTATCGTATCATCAAAGAATCAGCAGATTACAACAAACAAGATGACAAGATCGTTCAAGAGCAGCTTACCAGCAACATACACAAAAATCCACCAAGGGCAGGTAGATGAAACCCCGCAAACACTTTGCAGACGCAAAAAAATCAGTCAGATCAGTCATCCGAAGTGCATATACTCACTCAATCAGCCGCTGCGAACGTGGTTTCCATAAACACGATGTCATCAGACCCTAGCAAGATGCCCACCCCTGGGTCAAAGAAGAGCCTGGACTGGAAAGGGAAGGTAGAGGAGCTGTTGGAATTTTTTGAGGACTTTGAGGAGTTGGCAAAGGTAGCAAGCTTGAAGGACAAGGAGAAGATGAAGTGGGTGTTGAAGTATGTGGCTGAGAAGAGCACGAGGAAGTTTTGGAAGTCTCTGGACGCCTACAGCGCAACTCTGAAGGATTGGGCTGCTTTCAAAAAGGAGGTTTTGGAGCAGTATCCGGGTGCCAAGGAAGGCAAGGCATACACTGTGCACGACTTGGAGAAATTGACGAAGGTGACAGCTGAAAAACGCATCAACACAGAGGAACATTTTATGAAGTATTACTCACATTTCAAGCCAATGGCAAAGTTCCTAGTTGCCAAGAACAAGATCAGCACACTGGACAGTAATCAGTACTTCTGGAATGGCCTGCCCAAGGTGACGAGGAAGTTGATTAAGCAACAACTCGACATGACTGATGCTGCCAGAGATGTGAAGGTTATGCCATCAGTGGAAACCGTCATCAAAGCAGCATGGAGGGTGTTGGGGGAAGATGCGTTGGATTCGGACAGCGACGACCCGATTCCTGTACAAGGAAGGAGGTCAAAGAAGAGCAAACACAGGCACTCAAAGAGCAATAGCAGCTCATCGGATTCTTCAAGTGATGGTGATGCTTCTGTGAATGATTCGTCTGATTCTGACAGTGATAGCGACGATGGTGTGAAGAAGAAGAGGAAGGGGAAAGAGTGGACATGGAAGGTGGAGGTAAAGGAGAAAGTTGGGGAAGAGGTGGAAAGATTGACGAAGAAGCTTCATGGCCTAAAGGTCGGCAATGTCAATTATGCGGCAACATACATCAAATTGGTCAGGCTCGCACCTATCACCGCATCTGTCATTCCGAAGCCTATATCTTCTGTCTGGGGTCAGACAGAGAACCAAACCTCAACATCAGGAGTCAACACAGTGCAAGCGCCACTTGCACCTCCTCGACGGAAGCCTTGCTATTTCTGCAACAATTATGGCCATGTTTTGCGGGCTTGTCATTGGGTAGAAGACTATGTTGCTGCAAAGCGGGTGGTGTGGAAAGACAACCTTCTCTATTTTCCTGATGAACGAGGTGGACAGGCAGTTGAATTCAACCAACAAGGACTCAAAGTAGTGGTCGACAAGGCTTTTGGCGGACAACTCGAGAGGGCACGCGACAGACCCCCACACATGGCCACAACATCTTTCATAGCTGTAACACCAGTCAGTGCAACCTTTGCCACAATGGAGGAGGTTTATGATAGTGAGTGCAAAGGTGAGGAGGAGGACAAGATTGCATTGATGGAGGTTTTCGAGGAGCTGAGAGAGGCAGAAGCATTTGCGATGACAAGGGGAAAAGCAAAGGAGTTGGAGAAGCAGAAGGCTGATGAAGAAAAGGGACCACTGGAAGAAAGGAGAAATCAGCCAAAGTATCATCTACGACACTGGAGAAAGCTTTTACCTATGAATCAGCAGCGGCAGACCCAGACGCAGCATCCAAAATGTACGACCGCATCATGAAGACACCCATTCATGACATGACTGTCGGTGACCTTGTTTCGCTGAGTGGTGACCTGTGTAAGCGCATTGTCGAGCAGTGCCGCACGACAAAGACACTGGTTACGGTCAATGCGACTGCTGCTACAATGAGTGTCCAGTCTATTCCGCTCGAATATTGTACGCCATTGCGGGAGGTGGCTGTGAGGGTGGCAGCAAAGGTGGATGAGAGAGCGTTGTTGGACGATGGTTCAGAGATTGTGGTGATGCGGAGGGATCTGTGGGAGGAGACAAGACACAAGGTCAATATGCGGCGAAATATGATGATGGAGACAGCAAATGGCGACTTGGAGAAGATGGAGGGTTGTGCTGAGTTCATCGAGGTGGAGGTCAATGGCTTGAAGACATGGGCGCACACCTTTGTGGTGCCTCAAGCCCCATTCCGATTGTTGCTCGGTCGACCATGGCAGAAGAGTGTCCTGCTGCAGAAGGCGGAGTTCGAGGATGGCAGACTTCATGTCACAATCCACAGCCCTTTGGACCGTTCAAAGAAATGTGTGGTTGAAATGAAGGAGAGAGAGTCGAGTGGAGGGAAAGGTCAGACATTAATGTTCCGATCTAGGGAGGATGTGTTGGAGGCTTGGAGGCGGTGGAGAGAAGGCGGATGTGGTAATGGGCTGGAGGAGGAGCCAGAAGGGGGTGAAGAGGTCAACATTCTCAGGAAAGCATCTTCGATGGCATATACGGTCTGCTCGGTTGTCAGTCCTCATCAAACGTTGGGAGATTCACTACAGCCACCATTTCCGACTTCCTATGCCAACT
>CACVBS010000106.1:22730-72532 GCA_902728275.1 Cyclocybe aegerita | reverse complement strand
GACGGGTGGGGGTGGCGAAGTCGCATACGGCGACGACACCGACGAGACGGAGGACCGGGCATGGGGCGCAGATGCAACGTGGGCCACAGCCGAGCTGTAGGGCGGCGATAGAGGTGGTGGTGGCGACGTCGCTGAGGGGGACGGGCTCCGGGCATGTCTGGGGGTGTAGGTTGGGTACGGCCATGTTGTGCGACGTCGAGGAGATGTCGGTGTGGGTGTTGGCGTTGGTGTGATAGGTGTAAGTGAAGGTTGGGTTGAGTGTATGCGTCCCGGTGTTGGCGTTGGTGGACGAGAGGGAGAGGGAGGAGGAGGAGAAGATGGAAAGGCGTCAGCGAGCTTCGCTACGAGTGAATGGAAGAAAGACATTGGAATAAAAAGGCAACTCGAAAGAGAGAGACGAAGTGAATGGGTGAATGGAACGAAGAAAGGAAGCAGATAACGAGCTGCTGCTCCTACACGAGCACCGCAGCTAGCACCTGGTCGAAGCAATGAAAAGGTGTGAAGGGATCCAACACACCCTCAAACGCTCGTCGACGGGCCCATCACACGTGCTCCCCCTCGATTGAGTATCGAACCCCAAAGACTGATGTTAATGCTTCGGACATGCACATCGCTATTTCCGTGCTGGGGAAGGAAGACCCGGAGCCAAGACCAACGAACGCGGAAAATAAAACGCGAATGAGAAAAGATGAGATGAGAAAGGAAATGCGAAACGAAGAAGAAAAGAGAACGGGGCAGGAGAACGACACATCGCGAGGAGGACGCATTGGATGGACCCTTGGACCTCCGCGGTCGTCCTCACTGGAGTGCAACGAGGAAAACGTGAGGTAGAAAGGTGGCAGATTGACGCCCGAACGTCAAGGAAAGATATGACAAAAATAGGCCTGGGCCCATCAACGAAAATCATCGGCGAACGCGGGAAGAAAGACAGGAAAGAAGCGAACGAAACGAAACGAGAACATACCTCGAGAGCGTCGGCGAACGTGTATGCCCCGCATACCTCCCCTCTCCTCTCCCTCTTCCGTCTGTATCTCCGCCCGAAGCCCTCGAGTCTGCCACCATCGCCGACGACGACGACGCATACGGCACCCTCGGGCGAACAGGCAGCGGCGGGGGGCTCTCCTCCACCTCTCTGTCCCTGTCCTCGTCCGGCAGTCGAGCCTCCATGAACGGCGGCGAGCGATACGTGCCCTCCATATCGTCCACGTCGAGCAGCCCGAACGCCGTCGTGTCTGGAAGGAGCAAAGGAGCCGGCTCGGGGGGAGTGGGTGCGTCGAAGTCGATGAGTCGGCCCGTGTCGACGATGGTGGTGTTGCTATGGCCCTCCTCACTGGCCTCGTGCGGGTACGGGTGCACCGTCACTGAGAGGTGCTCTTCCGGGAGTGGCGTCGGCAGCTGCGTTGGTGGCGAGAGCGGGGGAGAAGGAGAGGTATCGCGGGGTGTGCTGGGCTTGCTCTGCTGTTGGGCTTTCTTGTTGTTACGAGCATTGCGCGAGCGTTGGGGCATTAAAGAGTTGTTGTACGTGTAGTAGAAAGTCTTTGTCCTTGTTCTTGCGGTCGTGAAAGGAGAGGTGCGAAAGAAAGAGAAACAAGACCTGCTTTGTCGTCGTCAGTAACGAAAGAATACATCGACGACGTTGGTTGATATTGATAACGCACCGAATGAGTCAGATTCGTTAATCAACCAAAATCCAACTATCCAAAAGAGTATATTCTGGCCTATGCAACTAAATGCCAGACCAAGAAACGAGAGAGAAGTCGTGAGGGCGAGCGGGTGTTGTCGTATGAGTGAGTGGGCTGCTGCTGTGTGGTGAGCAGGAGCAAGGAAGGGCCTCAAGCGGTCCAACCGAACGTTATCTCGGCGCTGTCTCCCAAAATAGGAAGGTGGTCACACGGGTCACGCCACTCCGGCGGCTCCGCTTCGTGGTGTTTCTTGCGAAGTCCTACCTCCGTCTCCATCGTCGTGATCTCTACCAACATATTTCGGTCGTACTCCAGGCTTCGCTTTATTCTGTTGCTAGCTACTCCTCTCTCCAGTTTACCGTGCGTATCTCTCTCGTCCTCAGCGCAAATCAGCTTCATAAATCCTGTCAAACCTACGATTCACGAATACGGATGCCTCATTGTCCCAAAACAAACGGCTCTAGCGCTCCTCTCGTGGGCCACATTGGCGTTGTTCCTTTCCATTTCCTGAACGCTTATCCTTTCATATAGAACAAGGAAGCATTGATGGACACCTTACGGATCTTCCCATCTACTTATCGACGATGGCTGCGTAAAGCAGTTTGAATGACTCAATCGACGTCGTTTTGGCTCATCTTCCCGATTGGCCGCATTCGCTGAAGGAGGGCTGAAAGAAGAGAGACCACACGTGGTATAGCAAGAGGGAAATTTGAGATATCTGGTGTGTACATCATTTTGTGTTATCGCCGCACGATGAGTACTCTCCCATCGCGCCGGACCTTCGTATTATCAACTTCTGGGTTCCATTAAATCGCATCATTCACGCCCACATATCACCAGCCTCTTAATATCCTGCCGATCTTCGTCGCTGTCTTGACCGGCTTTCGATTCCATACTCGTCGCTCTTCGAACGTAATTCGCTCGTTTCTTTGGCCATATTCTCCTACTTGCCACCCGTATTCAATCCGATCGACCGAACGAGTAGCTCCTTTACTCATCGCCCTCTTGGCCTGATCTACCTTCGGCGTTGCAGATGTGTGAGGTCGCCCGTGGGTAACCCATGGGTACGGTATGAATATATGACTGCTTGTTCGTCTTGTTACTCGTTCTCTGACATACGCCCCTCCTCTCCGTATCCAAAGAATACGGGCAAGCATCTGCGTATCCCACAAGCCACCTACACCAATCCTGATCGCCCGGGGTACGACGAACTTATGAAGGAAAGAGCGGATTTTCCCCGGTACCTCTTCAGACATGATTCGCACTCGCACATCTACGTGCCGTTTGTTTATATTGTCTGTTTCTTGGTGGAGCGGGTTAAACTCGCTCTTCTCCGCCGACTCGCCTCGTCACCGATCACCCTTTCACTCCCATCTATCCCTCCATTCATATTTATTTCACGTCACACGTTTCCGGAAGTCGAACGCGGTTGACCAGCTGCGTAAAACAATCCGAACGCCTTAATTAACGTACTACGACATCCCATCTCTAACCCTCTCATCGCGGTCCTTCGTGACCTTTGTAATCTATCCCTTCATCTCTCTCTATCAGACCGTTCACCCCGATTATTCTGGCCAACTTTACTCTATTATTGTCTTTAACTCCTCTGAACCTCTTCATACGAACGCAGACAGTTGTCTCTTAACCGGCGTAATTCCCATTCCCAACAGTACCTCGCGTACACCCTTCCTCTGCATATCCTATCCTCATCTCAACTCTAGCGCGATCGCCTCGAGATACTAATGAGATCCTCGTTCGTCTCTGCAGTCTCTCCAACCTTCGGCATCACTCGGTATTACCGCTCACTCACAGTGGGCATCTACGTGCTGTCTGATCGTCTTGTCTGAGTCCTTGATGGTAGACTACCCTCTCTCTGCACCTGTCGAAGTATTGCTCGGGTGGAGGAGTGTTGGTAGTGTAATCCTCGAGATGAAGAACTCGTTGAACCCTTGGGGGATTCCTCGAGGGCTGAAAGATGCCCAAGTTGGGAGTCTAATTCTTCCGAAATATGGACTGGTCCACGGCTTGCAGACTCACATCCGTACCCCGCACTAGCAGTATCCATTATTGATGTCTGTGCTACTACTATCCTTACACATGCTTGATTTCGGGGCATCACATCCGTTACGTTCACTCGCGTGGAAGAGTATCGTCCGATTAGAAGGCAGGCCAGTAGTGATGATGAACGGTCAAGGATGTAAACGACTGCCTGGAGTTCGCTCTGCGGCGCCTAATAGGAATGATAAAGTGAAAGTATGGTCCGTGGCGTAAATTAGTCAAACGGGGCGAGAACGGAAAAATGGGACAGGTGAGAATCGCGACGGAGAATGAGCACTGTCTGCTGAACTTGATGGTCAACGCCACGAGTTCGCGATGGACTGTAGGCTCTGTAGGGCGAAGGAAAATATGTCAGTAAGGAAGAATCAAAGAGCTATGAATTAGAGATTTACCGAAGCTAATCGTCGCTCGTAGATTGTTTCTTCTCCCTTTCGCGCTTCGCATCATGATACGCTCTTGAATAGACTATCATATCACGCCTACCCTTCTCGTTATAATGGTTGGTAAGCTTGATATCGATGCCATCGGCGCGGAGCTGCTCGAAAACCCGGACGCTTCCTTCGTCGATGTAGAACCCGTCATCAAATTCTGGCAAGTGCGACACATGTAAGTCCCACCAGAACCTCTTCAGAACAGGCAGGCCGCGCTCTGCACGGTGTTGAGACGCCCTTGTTTTGACAGCCTTGGAGATGTCTTTCCATGTGAACGTGCCAGTCCAACTGTGTGGCCTATCTTGGGAAATTTCCATCAATGACGGCAGGAACCTCCGCTGTTTCAAGCCCCCTTCATCGTCCGCTAAGAGTTGGAAGAAGTTATCAAATGGGCAAACTCCCTTTATCTCGAGGCGTTCTAAGGTCGGTACGGCCCATAGAATGTCGAAAAGTTCAGCGCGGTGGTCAGAGTCGGAACTTAGGTGGATAGTGAGTGACTTGATGGGGCAAGAGGATCGCAAAAGGAAGGATACGTGAGGCGTCATCGAGGCATGGGAGCCGGAATAGAACAGTGAATTGAGGTTTGGGAAACAAAGGCCACCGAAAAGGGGAGATAAGGAGACATCCCATATTTCTATGTGGAATTTGATTAGATTGTGATGGACGACGGGGAGGTCTTGGTAATCGCTAGCGGCCTGGACGTCGTCCAGCAGACCTTCAAGTCGACATTCGCGGAGAAGAGGCGCTGCTTTTAAGAGCGCAAAGATTTCATGGGGCCGATAGAACCTGAGAAATAAATTAGTGACATTACACCAGTTTATGTGAATCCTCTGTGTTCTGCATTCTGAAATGGAGACTATGTGGGGAGCGGGGAGAGAGGTTCCTAAGTCGAACTTCCAATTCTGACTGCCTTCGTCATTGTCGTCATCGGGATCCGTGCCGCGAATCTCGAGGTGAGAAAGAAGGGGTTTTCCATTAAAGTTGCCCTTAAGGAGACCAAGTAGATGGATAGGCATCGCGACGGAAAGTTTGCGCCATCGATGACAGTGGGCGTTGAGAATTTCGATAATGGGGCGATACTGATTCTCGAGTTCTTCTCTGGTATAGTGCGTGAAGCTGCCGACTTGGAGGTCTATTGAAATCGGGTACTGAGAGGATCGTTGGAGCCAATGACGGAGCATGTCTTCATACGAGTACCGGCTTGAACGCGGGTACACTCGAAGGCGAATGGAGGCCCACAGCAACGGCGTCGAGTGCGCTATGACCTGCCACCTCTTAGAGACGGCAGACAGGACCAGCGGTATCCGTCTTTTGAATTCTTCACCGTCTACGCAGAAACAGAGGATTTTCGACGCTATTTCGATCGGGACGAGAGTTGTGAAAGGGTCGTGAAAGGTGTTGGCGCCACGGCGTAAGGCAGCACGGTGGGCTTTGAGATGCCTTATATATGCTCGTGCTTCTTCGATGTGCTCGTCCAGCGCCTTCACTTGGACACAATTGGGACATGGAACGGTCGTGGTGTTCCAAGATGTGCAGGTGACCTTCGGTTGCTTGGCGCCAAATTCACCATCTTGACCGCATATAGCGCACGAGGTATGGGCCATGAAGTTGGAGATTGACTAGCATAATTCATGGATTTGATCATCCATCGAGCGATTCGACGGAAAAAGGAAAGGCGCACCTTGGTTCGTGGTTGTTGTTTGTGTTCAAGGCGTGTTTCAGATTAGATGGATAGATTTGTCAGGATAATGGCAAAATAAAATATTTCTTCCTAGATTCCGACTGAAGTCGCCTTTATATACTTAGATTCTTTATCTAATCATGAATCCCCTGTTCTTCCTTTCCTTGCCGCATAGATGCGGAGGAGAATAGCGCCGACTCACTCTCAGCAAGAATCCATCCGGTTAAATACGAGACTAAGTGGCAGATTGCACCGTCATAGGTAGGGTTGAGCGAAGGAAGTTTTTTAGCCATAAAAGATGGCTGATGAGGGAGGACCCCAACACTCTTTCTCGAGACGAAAGTAAAGAATGGCTGTCGAATGCAGGATGCGAAAGGTTAGAAATAGGAGACGGGAGCAGAGTGAATGGTCAACGCTAGGCCGAAGCAAGCGTGACAATGGACATGAACATAAAGACCCAAATTTGAACGACAATGTTCGTCGGAAAGGGGTAAAGGATCGAAATGCAGACGGAGAAAAAGAGCTTAGAGACCGAAAGACGCGGGTTCCCACCGCCCGTGAGTCGATCGTTGGGAGGTAAAAGTAACAACGTACCTCGCAGCTCGTAGAGGCAAGCCAAACCGTGAGCTCAACGCTCCGTCATGAGTCTACGCAACAAAAATCGATCGAAGTTCGCCCTCCCGTTCGTCCTCGTTCAAGGAATCAATTCTACCATCGCGACTTTCACATTAGCAGCAGTTCCAACCCGCGAAGAAAGAAAACCACGTACTAAATCCCAAGCAGAGACCTATCCTTTCCAAACACGTTCCATCCGCATGAACAACCGAACGGCGGCTCGGCGAGGGCAATAGCGCAGCACGCGCAGGCCCAACCGTGTGCACACCTTCCTCCTCATCAACGCCGAGCCTTCCACCTCCGCCACGGACGCCGGCCATATTCTGACTCAAATCGGAGCCCCGAGCAGTGTGCCCCACTCGTCCGAGTTGAGGTCAAGGTCGAGAACTTCGTTGATAGCGCTGAGGTGTGCAATCCCATAACTGCAGGTCTGTGGGGTACGCGGGGATTAACACGCCTCTGTAAGGCGTTCATCAGCACGAGGCAAACGAAGAGAGGAAGATGCAAAGTATGATATGAGCCGCAGGATGTGGCTCGAAAAGAGAGAGAGCAATCAAGGAATCGACCGAGGCAGAACAGAAATCGTACGGGATACGAACAGAACCAGCCTCAAACCCAGAAAGGCGGCCGGACGAGAAAACCTAGGTGCAGATGAAGTGAACAAAACCGACGCTCGGCAGCTCTGATGGGAAAGCAGAAACAACACGAAAAAAAGGGATGAAACCGAGAAAAACAGAAGTAGGCGGAGACAAATTCAATGGGCATCGACATATGCGCGGAGAAGTTGAAGGCAGGCGTCAAGGACCACGAGGGGCGGATTGAATCAAGAAAGCCTCGCCGCAATCTCTCTCGAAGGAACAAGAGCCGAAAATACGCTTTTCAAAGCGGTTCGCCGACCAAGCTTCACGGCTAAAATTCATCGATGAGCGAAGACCTGGATAAACGAGAATGGCCGGCACAGGACTTGAAGAACAAGAAGGGAATTAGAATGAGCGCAGCGACTTAGGGTAATAGACCCTATACCGTATTATAGGCCCCAACGGTCGACGCTGAACGAAAGTAAAGATCGAAACTCGAGCAAAGGGGAAGGGGGACGAAAGGACAAACACCAAGGAACGAGAAAGTTGGAAATGGGAAGAGAACCCTCGAAACCACGAAAGGATGGGCTGGGCGACGAAGAAGTGCCAACAGATGGGGTCGGATAGGTCGGATATAGCACGGATAATACCGCAGTTCCTTGCAGCCAAATACTGGATGCAAAGTCGAACGTGGAACGAGAAGCGGCGCGAAATCGAGAGGCAGAGAGAGGGAAGTGTATGACCTCAACAAACGAGGGATGATCGAGTTCAAATGGAACACAAGAACGACGGCCTCCGTGCGGGAAGCGGCGAACATAACGTAGCGCAGAAAAACCAAAACGAAAGCACCAATGAGAAAGATAGAGTAGAGGCCGACGGAGGCGTCGAGAGGGGTGTGGGCTCGACGACGATGAAATGAAATACAGGTGGAAACATGAAAAATAATCGCCGAAACAAAGAAAGTCCGTGCGAAGGAGATAGGTCCATTTAAGAATTCACGAAGCCAAAAGTAGCAGCGTACAACACCAAAAAGAATGCCTAAACACGAAAAGTGAAAACCTGAGGCCGGTAAACGCACACCGTTCAGCGTCGGGCAAGGTGAAACCGAAAATAGCCCCAACCGCGCAGAGGGAGAGATAATGACTGGTTTTCAGCAAAATTTGGTACACAGAACACAACGCACTGCAATCTCAGACGAAGAAAAGGACGATCGTCGTCGAAGAAGACCAACGAGCGGTGTGGAGTCTAGCATGCAAAGCAGAAACTCCAGCGCTGAACGACCGACCAGAGCACAAAAAGGGTAGCCGAGGGGGAAGAGGAAATGCAGAGCATAGAACGCGAAAACAAGAGGCGGAAAGAGAAAAAAGGGACCACAGAGAGCATGGACGAAAGGCTCAGACGGGGCCCAAGAGCCAAATGAGAATGGAAACGCTTCATCGGCAGAGTGATGAACAAGAGAACGAGAGCACGAGAGCACGAAAAGGAAAATGCGAGCACCTCCGGAACCGGGGACGGAATCCAAGCGCACATCCTACCCAAGAATGGACGAACGACGAACGAGCAAAAGACTTCAAAGCATGAGTGTGAACACACATCACCCGCCCCAAGAATAATCAAAACCACGAAACAAAGGAAAGAGACTCACCTATCATCGATGCATCGAGCCCGTCCCACCGCGCCTACAACATCCTCCTCTCTCCCTCCTTGCCTCCCTCTCCCCCTACTCCCCCTAGCCCATCTCCACCTACAGCACCACCGCCGGCACCCCGCCTGCCAGCAACCCTCAGCCTAACCCCCTAATCGTCGCGCCAACCCGGAGCCCGTACCTCCTATCCCACACATAGCACACGTAACCGCGCTCGTCCGGCCCTGTGGGACGTCAAGCCACCGAATGCATTGGGCCTGGATCCGAGCATGCGGATGCGGTGGTGAAGCGGAGGGTCTGAGGCTCGTACGAGTGGAAGGGTTGGAACGTTGAAGGGCGAACGTCGGTGTAAGCGTTGGTGTCGGTGGTGAGAGAACCCTTGTACCGCTGAGGATGAGCATGCACGGGCTGGGTTGGTGGTAGCCATAGCCGTAGTCCAGCGGGGCTAGGATAGGGTGTCGGAAGTGTCGTAAGTCGCGAGTTGGTTCTAAAGTTGACGCGGATGATGCAGTTGCAGTGCAGGTGGTGATTTTGGAACCGTGTACTGCGCCGTTTGGGCAGCTGACGTTGTGCTTGGGGTCTGCTCCGTACTCCCTTCCGCGTCAATTCCTCAAGATCCCGCCCCAAACCTGAGCCGGAGGTCAACATCGACGACGCAGGTGGTGCAGAGGTTGGCGTACGGACACGAGACGGACGACTGGGCATAGGATGCGGGAGCAACGGGCGGCGAAGAACGACGCGGCACGTCACAAGACCTGCTTCATCGTCGTCGTCAGAAACGCAGAAAAGAGGGTAAGATGATAGCATTAATAACACACGAACGAAGCAGACTCGTCAGATCTCCTGTAACTTCAGCCATCCAACGTATTCCGGCGTGTTCACCTGAATGCCAGATAAAGAAACGAGAGCGAAGTCCATGTATGCGTGAGCGGGCTGCTGTCGTGAGCAGGAGCAAGAATCTCGACGCCGTCTCCAAAAATGGGAAGGAAGTCACACGGTCACGACGCGACGAAATTCTTGCCGTCTCGACTCTGGATCTGAGTCTCCATCGTCGTGATCTCTACCACTTGATTTCGGTCATGCTCCAGGTTTCGGTCCATTCTTTTATTATCTCTCTGGTACACTGCACGCGTTTCTCTCGTTACCACATCTCAAATCAGCACCATAAACCCTTTCAAACTCAGATCATCACCGGAGTGCTTCATTGTCCCAAACGAAAGGCTCTAACGACCTTCTGGTGGGTCAAATTCCCCTTTCATAATATTCTTCCATATTCTGCGAACATTTATTCTTTCATACAGGACAGGGAACAACGATCGTCGCTCTACGGATCTTTCCACTGGCATCTATCGATGTCTGCACGAATCAATCTCGATGACTTGGTCGACGTTGTTTTCGGCAGATCCCCACGCTCCGTGGCCATCATCGATGGGCATGGAGGGGCAAGGGACAGAAAGTGGGCTGAAATAAAGCTCGTTAGTGTCTGTTTTATTCTATGATGGGATGCCGGTGCGTACGGACTTTCCTTCGTTTGGAATTAGCTCAGTATTTTGTATAGTTGTCATCCTACCGTTCCCCTCGAACGCGCTCAATTTGGCCGTTCATGAACTTCAGGATCATGCGCCTCCTCAAACTACTTTGTTACACCCTCCACCCCCCGTATGATCGGCTTAGCATCCTGGCGACCTTCGCCGCCTCGACGGGCTTTCGATTAAACCCTCTCGTTATCGCCTCCTTATCCCACCTCGCACCCGCCTCGAGAAACCCAACAAGCAGCTCCTAATTCTTCCCCCCACGCACTGACTCACCTCGGCTTCCCCGATGTGTGAAATCGCTCGTGGTTGACCCCGACGGGAATTTAGCAGCTGCTCGTTCGTCCCGCTCGCGGCCGATCCTTTATTTCTTCGCATCCTATCGCTACAACTTTCCAGGAATGGTTCCTATCGTCTTGCCGGTCCTTTTATACCCTTATCCACCGTTCCGAATTCGAGCTTCAATCGGTATTTATCCCTTTCAAGTTCTCGGTGCCGATTTCCACAATCCACACCCAACCTACAACACTCCTGATCGCGTGCAGTTTGACGACAGAGAAAAGAATGAGCGAGCTGCACCCCACCCTGTTCAGACACGATTCGCTCTCGCACATCTACATGCGATTTATTCCTCTTGTCTGTCCTCTCGGTATGGTGCGAGCAACCGTTCTTTCCTTCCTTCCTCGTCCATCAAAACTTCCGCACCCCCTCACATCGTACCTATCTTTCACCCCGCACGGCTCAAACTTATCAGTCCCCAAGCACCGGCAGAATGTGACGAGAGGGCGTCTACCCCATGCTTACTCTACATCCTCGTTCGGAAGACGTTTGTTCTTCGAACACGCGTCGAGACCGAGAAGTGTCCGTCATGGCCCTGAATACGCTCTCTCGTCCTTGCCACGGATGCTTTATTTCCTATATTCTCCGCCCATTCTCGGCTTACACGGCCATTCTTTGAATTTGACCGTTCGTCGCCTCCCTCTTATCATCCTTTCTCTTTCCTCCCCCTTCGACAAGCAAGAAAAGAGCAGACTACGATGCTGATACTTCATCTTCTATGTCGATGCCGCATTATGTCAACTGCGGCGATCAGACGTCAAAGATATCAGTTGAATGTATTGTATTCTGCTCTTTTCGTCTGCGCGTTCGGAGAGGGGTATTGAGAGTGCTAACTGCTTTATACATTGGCCTCTTCGTGCTCTAGTCTCTGGCGAGTCGATGTCTCAACTCGCTTTCCGTTCAGCTCTCTTCACTTAGTACTCTCGTTGTCCTCCTCACCCCACCCCACATCCGCTTTAACCCAACGAGCAACCGCCCTCGTTCGCCTCTCCAGAGTCTACACTAAGTACTTACTTCCCGCCTTCGCCTTTGCAGAAGCTTGGGATCTCTCGGATGGTAAGGATGATTCCGTTAATGTGCTGTTCGTTCGCCCCTCCTTATGGCGGGTCCGTAAGCTTTATTCCACCACCTCTTGTCGCGATGAATTCCCAGGAACGACGCACGTCATCTCCGAGCTCCTACTCTGATCGATATCCTTCCCCACTGTCCTGAATCCAAGTTTCGGTTGGTATTCCTTCCGTCTTTCAGCGGGCATACATATATCCTTCTACACGGAAGTGCGCGTTCCGCGTTTGAACTCTCAGATCCCAGATTCAACCGGCCTCATCCCCGTCTCTTCCACTCCACATTCACTCCACCCATGCCCACTCTTGGTCGTGCCCGATTCGACATATAAGAGACGGAAAGAACGAACTGCGCCCGCCCCTTATCAGACACCATTCGTGCTCACATCTCTATATGCCGTTTGTGCGTCTTGTCTGTTCTCGACGACCTAGTTGAACTTCGCTCTTTCCATCTCGCCGCACCAGTCAGAGTATTCCCACCGCTCCTTCAGTGTTCACCTTGCACCCATCTTGCATCGGGTTTATCTCAAGTGATGTGACCTTAAAGCTCCGCGGGATACGGCCAAGAGTGCGTCTATGCCTATGCTCACACCTCGTTCGGAAGGTGCGTTGTTCTCGAACACTCGTCAGGGTCGAGAAATGATTCCCCCTTCGTGATTGAAATGAGGTCTCTCGTTCTTCCTGCGGCCTCTTGGTTTCTTGTATACTCGAGGAGACTCAGAATTTAAATGATATTATTTTCTTTCCGCGTATAATCTTGGTATAACGTAGCCACAGTGACTCAATCAACCCGGTCCTGCTTTGGGTCCATCAGCCTCTGTGGAGGGCAAGACAGTGTCTTCGCGCGTGTTAATTGGGGAAATTTCTCGGATTCTTGGCCAAACGGATAATTTCATCATTATTTATTTATTTATCTTGATCTAATAATCTAATCGAGTCACCAACTCACCTTGAACACGAACGACGACCAGGAAGTAAGGTGCGCCTTCCCTTTGCCCTCGAACCGCTCGATGGATGATCCATTTCCTTCTATTGTACTAGTCGATGACTCGATCTCCAAAGATGGGTCATTTCTCGTGCATTATCTGCGGTCAAGACCGTGAATTCAGCGCCAAACAACTGAACATCACCTGCACATCTTGGAGGACAACGACTGCTCCCTGCCCCAATTGCGTTCGGACCAAGACACTGGACGAGCATATCGAGCAAACCCGAGCATATCTGAGGCATCTCGAAGCTCACCGTGCCACCTTGAGGCCCGGCGCCAACGCCTTCCACGACCCTTTCATCACGCACTTTCCGACAGAAATTGCTTCAAAAATCCTCTCTTTCTGTGTGGATAATGAGCGGGAATACAAACGGCGCATCCCTCTCGCCCTTTCCGCTGTGTCCAGACGGTGGCAGGCTATAGCGCATTCGACCCCTTCGTTGTGGACCAACATTCGTCTTCGTCTATTCGGCAAGTATGAGAACCGGGTCTCATACAACGAGATGCTCCTTCATTGGCTCTCACGTTCATCCAAGCAACCACTTTCTATCTACCTCGACATGGAATACTGCCGCAGAGACGAGGTGTCCAAGGTCCAGTTTTGTCGCTCTGTCATCGAACTCCTCAACATGCACTGCCACCGATGGGGTAGACTCTCCGTTGATATGCCCCTTCATCTCATCAGCCTCCTGCGGGGCGACTTTCACAGTGACCCCCCTCTATCCCACCTTTCTATTGGTGGCGAGGAATACGACGAGGACGAGGATGAGGACCAGGACAACAGTCAGACCTGGAAGTTCGACTTGGGAACATCTCTTCCCAGTCCTCACACAGTCACGATTCACCAGTGTGGATTCGACAAGGTCCGCATAAATTGGTGTAACGTCACTAATGTGTCCATCTGGTTCCCTCGACTTCGCGACTTGCTCACACTCTTGGCAGCAGCACCTCAACTCCACGAATGCAGAGTAGTTCGACCGGACGGATTCGCCGAGGCAACCAACACGAATCCAACGAACCCCATAATCCATCGCAATTTACTCAAACTGGACTTAACAATATGTGGGTCTCGCATCGTTCTCTGTCCGTTCCTCCTGCCCATCAGATCACTTGCCTCAGATTCTCATTCCGACCACCGCGCCGACCTGTTCGATATTCTACGGGCAGTACCAGCCTTAGAACGCCTCGACATAGCCGGTGCTTTCATATTCAACAACTTCTTCGAACTTTTAGGGACCGACGACGAAGAGCACAGATTCCTACCGTCGTTGACGGAATTTGGTCAACTATGTCCTCTATGGACAGAGGAATTCTCGTGGCCGGATATCTCCAAGGCTGTTGAAGCAAGGGCGCATCCTCACCGTGGAAAATGCGGCCTGCCTGTTCTCAAGCGGTTCTACTGGGGCGTGACCTTGGAGGACGAGAATTCAGACATATACTACATCGACGAAGAGAGCCTCCAGATTTTTGAGAGGCTGCTTTCAAACGGTGTCGACATCAAACTCTCCAACAACTGGAGAAAGCGTGGCAGGTCAGATGATATGATAGTCTATTCAAGAGCATATCATGAGGAGAATAAGCATCGATCAACGATCGACGATTAGCTTCGGTAGGTCTCTGATTCATGTCCTTTTGATCCCACCTTCCTGACGTATTTTTTAGTCTGTCGCCGTCTCCCCCTCTCGCGCGTTTGAAACTTGGCCAATTTACTCGGCCAGCTATTATACCTTTTCATCCGAGTATTCATTCTGCGCTCTGCCCACCAATTTCCCCGCAAAGTTCTGATGATCCCACGACGTAGAGAAGGATTCATACAATACACGAACGGAAAGAGGATCTAACTTTGAAAGAGAAAGGCTGACCGAAGAGAGTGGGAGGATATGAATGCAGTGAATCGAATCGAATCGACTCTCGGCGGTTCTAACGGGAAAGTAAACACGATACGGAAAAAGGGGGTCAAATTGGAAGCAATCGTCAACCGCGAGGAAGAGCAACTTTAGTCAAGAAAACAGGCCACGATCTAAAGAAGCATGAGAGACGAAAGTACGTTTCTCAAAGCGGATCGCCAACCAATTTTCACGGGTGAAATTGAGAGATGAGCGAAGATCCGGATATATGAGAACGGTCAGACGCAGGATTTCAGTAAGAAGGGAATTCCAACGAGCACGGCGACCGTTAGTCGTTGAGAAACACCGAAGAGAACAATACGAAAAGAGGCGGGCGAAATCACCCATACTCAGGGCCGAAAGCACAGAAAACCACGGAATCATGGAACCCTCGGGGGGCAACGGGCGGGGATGAGTCACAACAAGGACAACAAGAGATAGAAGGGATTCGAAATGAAGTCCTTCCATGATAAATGCAAACGCAAGTGAGAAAGATAGAGTGGAAATCGACGGAGAACTTCAGGAGGGACCTCGAGATGAAACATGGATGGAGCAAATGGCGAAATAGGGTTCGCGGCGCGAAGTCCAAGGACTTTCCTCGAAGAAAATAGGGCCGTTCGAGAATCCCAGGAGCCAATAGTAACGGCGTATAGCGCCAAAGAGAATCGTGAAACATGAAAAGAGACTCGGAGAAACTCGAGGGTAAATGCGCAACGTCGAGCAATGCGGACATGAAACGCAGCTTCAAGAGCGCGAATCGCACAGGCAGAGAGAACTCCAGCAGAAAGGCACCAAACGAAATACGGGAAAAGTCGCGAAGCATATCACACGCACGGAGCTTGGACGAGGAAAATAATGGAGGTTGATGAAGCAAGCGAACGAGCGGCAGCGGAGACTTGAACGCCGACAGACCACATTATGAAAAGGGTACCCTAGAACGCGAGAACGGAGATGGGGGGCGTAGGACGTCGAACGTCGAATGTTCGAGATAGGACATAAAAAGACAACGAATGAGCAGCGAGGAGCACGAAGGAGCGGCCCGAACGGGGCCCCAAGAACAACGTTCGAATGGTTGTGCTTCAAAGGCAAGGCGGCGAGCGAGAGAATGGGACCACGAAAACGAAACGGGAGCGTCTTCGCACACAGGAACGAAGTCCGAGCGCGCATGCGGTCCAAGAATGAAACGAACGAACGAGCAGAAGCACCAAAGGACGAAGATGAAAACTTCCTCTTTCGCGCGAGAAGAGAGAAAGAGACGACTCACTCATCATCCAACTCATTCCAGCACGCCGACACGATCCTTGGCTTCTCGCCTCCTTCCACCCCTCGCCTTCCTGCTTGTACCCCTCCTACCCCACCGCCCGCCCCGCCTCCCGCCCCCTAACGACCCTCTACTCAATCTTCCTCACCGCCTGGGACAACCTGGAGCCCACACCTCCCACAACGCTGGTAGGCCGAAGAAAGGATGTCAAGTCAACCGAACAACCTCGAACTTGGGTTTGACGCTGCTGTTGAGTGTCCTGAAGCTGAAACTGAGCGTGCGGATGCTGAGGTCGAGGTAGAGCAGGGGGCGGAAGGGTCGGAAGGCGAATGTTGATATCGTAGACCTGGGCCCCAACGGTGCAGATGCACATAGCGAAGAGAGGGAGAGATATCGACCATTCACCAGCAAAAACCCGTACACAGAGCATGCAAGAAATGGGCGAGTCGGGAGGTGAATCACAACGCACTGCGATCTCACGAAGAAAGGGGTAGTGGTCGTTGAAGACCGGCGAACGGCATGCACTCTAAAGTCGTGCATGCAGAGCAGAAACTCCAACGCCGACCGATCGACCGGAGCACGAAAAGGGTAGCCCAGAACGAAATGGCGGAGTGTAGAGCATAGAATGTGAAAGATTCGAAATAAGAGACGGAAAAATAAATCGCCGATGGAGGGCATGAAGGAACAACTCGAATGGGCACCCAAGAGGAAAATCAGAATAGCAGCACTTCGAAGAAAAAAAACAAAAACGATAAAGCAGGAACGAAACATCCTGCTCAAGGACGGGTGAGCGAACGAACGATAAACTCCAAAGCACAAAAGTGAAAACATGGAGAAAACGCATCACCCGCTTCAAGAAGGACCAATACCACGAAACACAGTAAAGAGACTCACCTCTCGATCATGGCGTACATCCCACCGCGCCGATACGATCCTCTCCTGCTCCTACCGTTCCTTGCTTTCCCTCTTATCCCCCTCCTACCTCGCATAGCCGAACAGCACCACCACCTGCACCCAACCCGCCAACAATCCTCGACCCAACCGGCCTAATCTCATCGCCTGCGTCGACCCAGAGCGCGTACCTCGTAGCCCCATATGCGACACATAATCGCGCTGGCCCGGCTCAGCGGTGCGTCAAGTCCACCGGACACTTCGAAGGCAAAGTCGGCACCAAATTCGTATGGCCTGGACCGAGGCATGCAGATGGTGAAGTGGAGGGAGGGATTGAAAGACGAATGTCGGTGTCGTGTTGGTCTCGGTGTTGGTGCTGAGAGAACCCCCGTACCGCTGAGGATAAGCATGCGTTGGCGGGGGTTGGTGTTAACCACAACCGTAGTCCAGCGGGGTAGGGTAGGATGTCGTCAGTCGCAGGTGGGTCCTGAAGTTGACGCGGACGATGCAGTTGCGGTGCAGGTGATGATTTAGGAACCGTGCCCTGCGCCGTTTGGGTAGCCGCCGTTGGGCTTGGGGTGTGCTCCGTACTGGATCCCTTCCGCGTCAATTCCTCAAAATCCCGCCCTAAATCTGAGCCAGAGGTCAACATCGACGACGCAGGTGGTGCTGGTGGTAGTGAGCAAGAGCGAGAATACGACCTCGGCAGCATCACCGAAAATGGGAAGGAACTCACACGGTCACGTAACGGCGGCTTTCAATCCACCTCCGTCTCGATCTTTGAGACTCGTACCACCGTATTCCCCTCCTACTCCAGTTTGCTTTCTATGCGTTCTTTTTATTTCAACTTGTCTCTCCCTTAGAAACTACGTCTCGTCACCGCGTCGCAAATCATCTACGTGAACCCTATGAAACTCACTACCAAAAAATTTGGCTCTGATGTCCTTCTGGCAGGTTATCTACCCTTCTAAGTTCTTCCTTTCTCACTCTTTAGACTTATTCCATCATATATAATACGGTATCGCCGCGTATCTTCCCACCTACCATCGAAATAGCATAAAGCAGCCTCGATAGCCTAACAAACGTCATGTCGGCTGCTTTTCAGGTTTTCACCTTCGTAAGCGTCTTCGGACACGGAAGAGAATAGCAGACCAATTGGGGTCTGGGAAGAGGATGGTAAATGTGCTGTATCTGGTGGCAGGGTATCTGGTGCGTAGCGTGTTTTATCTTATCTCTGCACGATATTTTTCCATCATCTCGTCAATCCAGTTCGACACCACGACAACGCGTATCGGTCTCCAATGGTCTCATCGTGGACCATCCTGGACGTTAGGGTACTTCCACCTCTTTCAATCGCACTCGAACCCCAATCATGATAGGTTTCTTAGTGCTCTGGCGATCTTTCTGGCTGACTCGAGTCGCTTTCGAGTAGATACTCTTCATTCCTTGAATACGACGAGCTCCCTCTCTCTCGTTATCATCCCTCAATCCCTCCCCGCATCCGCCCCAAGAAATCCAACGAGCAGCTCATTCGTTCGTCCCCCCACGCACTGATATACCTCCCGCACCCCTCGCGTGAGGATCGTTCGTGGGCGGGTGACTGCATTCGGCCTACTTGTTCCTCCCCCTCGTGGCCGGACATTTATTTCACCCCCATCGCTCTAAATCTCCAGGAACAACTCCCACCGTCTCGCTGGTTCTGTGACATCCCTCTCTGTCACTCCACCGTTCCTAATTCATGTTTCAATTGGTATTTATCCCTTTTTCGCCGGCGTGCCTCCTTCCGTATTTAAGTTCTCGCTGCCGATTTCCACAATCCACACCCGACCTGCAACGCTCCTGATCGCCTGTGGCTTGACGACAAAGGAAGGAAAGAGCGTGCGGCTCTAGCTATGTCTTCAGACGTGATGCCCACTCGCACACATGCGTCCTGTTCGTTCATCTTGTCTGTTTTCTCAGCGTGATGCAAACCTTCGCTCTTCCCTTCCCGCCTTAGCCGTCGAAGCTTTTACACCCCACCTCGGGCCTATCTTTCACCGCGCACGTCTCAAACCTGTCAGCCCAATAAGCAGCAGCAGAATGGGACGAGAGGGCGTCAACACCATGCTCACTTCACATCTCCTCGTTCGGAAGACGTGTGGTCTTCGAACACGCGTCGAGGCCGAGGAGTGGTCCTTTCGGGGCCGGAACATGTTCTCTCATCCTTCTCGCGGCTGCTTCGTTTCCTGTGTTTTCCCCCCCATTCTCGATTCAAATGCCAGCCACTGATAATTCACCGCCTCTGCCTTTTCGTCATAAGAAATCCACTGTTGTTTCGCGTCTTCTCGCCCACCACCGTGCCATCCCTTAAGTTGCTCGTCTTTCTAGTCAAATTCTTTCATAAATTCGGGATCTATCTTTCCAGTTAGACATGCTTTTCGCCATGCCTTGACGTCAGACAGACTTCAACGCTCTTGCCGTAGAATTTTCCCCAGAACGTGCTCATCGTGTTGGGTAGCCTCCCGTTCTTTCAGAAGCCTCATCGCGCTTTCCCAGGGCTAGCGACATTACTTGGCGGTTTGCTGCCTTGGGATTCTACCATTGCTAATCGGACTAGACGTCAAGTGGAACAGTAGAAGGGGCGTCTCTGGCTCTCAGACGGGCTGCATTTAAAACTCTCTACATCTCGGGCCGCGGCCCGCCATCTGATAGGACAGCGACATCGAAGCTAGATGAAAAAGCGGATGACGAACGAGGAACAGTAACAGAGAATACGGGAGGAATAAACGACCGTGAAGATGAAAATGGGGGAAGACACGAAGAAATCGGTATTATGGGTATCTTACCTTCCAACAACTTCTTATTGCCATGCCCTCGGAGTAGTCCGCACCGCCGCCTACGGAGTGGCGCAACGAGCTCGCTTTATGAGTCTGACGGTGGTATGATCTGTGGGATTGAGGTTGCTTAAAGGAGAAAGCGCTGTCGAGCGCACGCAGAGAGGTGGCCCTTGCCGTGAGTGAGGATATAAGTTGCTCGGAGCGTAGGAGACGACCAGGGTGGAATGATTGGTCGAAAGGGCAGACCTCGCTGCCGACGTCCTATTGAGTTGGTCGGATGAAGCCCACTGTAGTGAGTAGCGGGCAAGGTATCTGTATCCGTGTAAAGTTGGACATCGGACTATCGGCCCATCTTATCTTATCGTCCAATGTTGACGTTGAACTCCGACATATTCGAGCTCTTTCTCTCCCACCATCTCGCCTCGCAGACATCGCTCTTCCATTCATCCCTGTCACTATAAACTCGCCCACTTACCGCTTACCACTCATATCATCGTTACACCACAATCTGTCTGGCTCAAGGGCACCGGTCTTCCGTCTTCGAGCATCGGCACGCGAACATTCTCTCTGCCCTGGAGGGGAGAGCCCCCAACACGAAGGGACTGCGCCCGCACTTCGCCATCTATCCCTCTGGGCCCTTTTTTACAAGAGCTTGGGTCCAGGGTTTCTGATCGCCTCTCTGGTTCTCGCCGTTAATGTGTCCTCGACGAGGAAGGGATCGACTTGCCACTTGTACTTACATGGCGTCCAGCACTGTGAATGCTTTAAGTATCGAGCCGCGGAGACTATCCATGCACTAATGGCTTTAAAGTTGTTTCCCTTCCTCCCTCGTAGGACCGTTGGAACGAGATGTGTCCGTCCTCGGCCTCAGTTGTCGTTTTTTCTCTCGCTCGCGTCCGCGGTCAATGTTTTCGGCGTCCTCTTCATACTGTTCGTTCCTGCCACTCATTGAAGGATATTATTATCCGCGTACCGTGGATAAGGCGGCGAGCTCGTTTCGTTTCATCTGCGAGGACGAGAATTAACGTCCGGAAACAGCGGGGCTCCTACGTGTTCGACGAATGCCTCGACTCGACGATTGACTAGAGCCAGGAGCTAGGTTCTGGCAGGGCCTCGGACACTAGACGTGGCTCTGAGTATGCTTTTGAAGCTACTCTACAACGAGCTCGACTCTCGAGTTGCTGACTATAAACGTGGAAGATAGTCCGGTCCGGCAACATCGTATAGACCCAAAGTACGAGACGCCAAGTGCCCGAAGACTGAAGTGCTAGCGTTGTACGTACGTACGTGTACCTTACATACTCTAACGTCTAACGAAAGCCAGTCCGGCAGAATCTACGTAGGATCCATGTCGAACCCCGAACCCCGAACCCTAGATCCTAGATCCTAGTGCGAACCCTCCCCTCCGCCGACGACTCCGAACCGTCCAAAAAGCGTCTCGCCCACGCCCAAGCCCAGGATGATGGAGAGGATGTACCCGACGTTGTACGTCCTATTAGGGTTCAGAATGATGTCAGCATAGCACAATAATCCCCAACGATTACGGTGCCATAGAAGGATGGATGGTAAACGTTAAACGTGAACACGTACATGACGACGAGCATGAACGCGAAGCCTAACGCCGCTTGGAGTGCGTGGATCGCTCCCCGGGCGAGAGAGTGTGTGAGGATGAACGAGGGTGCAATGTGACTAGTGGGAGTGCCGACGAGGAATCCGATGTTGAAGGTCGGCGTTTTGTCTGGAACCGCAGCGCTGTCGGCCGACGATGAAGCGGTGGTGTAGCTCTTCTCGAGTGCGTTTGGGCTTGTGGATGTCGCCCGGACGTGGGCTCTATGAAAGAGAGGGTGAGGGTTTAGTGAGATTGAGAGACGACTATTAAGAGTAGGGTATGCAGAGGGACGCACCGGTACCTCCACACCACCTCCATCCTCCCCCTCATCGCCGCAACCAACCGCTCCATAATCGCCAGGACGAACAGCCCAATACACGTCCCGACGATCGCGCCTGCGCTGCGCGGCACCCAGCCTAGGAAGAAGATCGTGTCTACCCCCGGGGTGAAGTGGAGGTAGGGCACCATTGATGCGTGTGCAGAGCTGGCGGAGGCGGGGGTAGGGGCGACAACAGCGGCACCGAAGGAGGAGGAGGAGGAGGAGGAGGAGGAGTCCCCATGGGCGAGTGCGACGGGGAGGAACGATGCAGCTACTACAGACAATGACAACGAAAGGACCAGCCTGGTGACGCGGAGGAAACGAGTGAGGGTGGAGGACATGCCGGTATGGGTATGGTACGTCGACTTGAATGGGGTACTGGTTGGTAGAGGTGCAGAGTAGAGTACTCTATGTGGGCAGCCCTCGAGCGACGATGGGCACTGTCAAAGTGCGGCTTGCTAGCTTGAAAGAGGGCGCTACTGCTGGGATGCTGCACCTGCATATTTAAGTTGCGAAGGAGTGTGTCCGAAAAGGCCGCGAGATGATGTAAAATGAATGCAAGTCCGAAGAAGTCGAGGGGCGGGGGAGGAACGATAGCTAGGCAACGGTCGAGATAGTAGCCAAGAGTGAAGAATTCGAAGGAAAGTATTATAATTGAGGTATAACTTAGTTACTTACGACGAGTGTATTGACGTACTGTAAGTACGTTGGCCGGATATCAGTGACACATCGACTATCATTGTGGAACTATTAGGTCTGTCTAGAGAGACTAGTTGGCCGGCCCCCTAGGGTCAGAAAGGTCGAGTTCTGGGCAAGGTCGACAAGATAGGATAAGATAAGATAAGATAAGACACCGAGGAGATCAGCGATGACGCATGCCTCAAGCGCCCCGTGCCTCGAGGGAGACGAGTCCCTGCGTTTCAACGACTCTGAGGCCCCGTCTCTCGCCTGTTCCTTCCTCTGCCCATCCCACGCTCCATTCATTTCTCCGCCTCCCCCGCCACCTACCCTCGCGAACACTCAAGCTCCTCCAGCCGCATCCCGTACTGTCATGTCCGTCGTCGATTCGTCAGAAGACATCCGCTGTCCGGACCTCATCCTCTCCTGGGGTGTGTTCCGCCCATCAACCCCGTCTCGAAGAACCAGAGACACAGGACTCAACCGAGCCCCGGCTCGTGCAATGCCAGTGAGACGACGACGAGGCGAGGCGACGGCTCTGGAGACGTTCGCCCGACGTGGAAGGATGGAGGTGAGGTGCGTGTTTGATACGTTCGCGAGAGAGATTTGAGATCGTTAATAACTTCTCCTTAGGCTGTGGGCATACCGCCTCGTAACTTCGTCTCTTTGTAGCCCGCCGATCTTTCCGTGATGAGGCCGTGGACTGGGCATACAACGTGCATAGACGTGGACGAGCTATCGGCACGGCGTTCGCGGAATCGTCGACCTTCCGCTGACTCTTTCCACCCCTCCCCTTCGTGTATTAGAATGGTTCTGGTGGCGAAAACACGAAAGCTCGAAGATTCTGTGGGATCTGCCGTACGTTGGGGTCGTTGACGAAGAGTTTCCCGAAGGAGCAGAAGAGGCGGAAAGCTAGCCGATGATCTGGTGAAATCCTAGGTGCATATTCGAAACATTCGTACTCATTGTACATGCGACGCTGACCGAGCCTTTCTCCCTCAGGCTTTCCTGTGCGTAAAGTCTATCGACTTCCGCCATTACGCCTTTCCGGCCCCCATATATGCACCGTCGCGCAGCTAGTTAGGAGCGCTGTGGGACGTTCTGTGGGATATGTCCTACGCTCGACGCAATGCGTACCTTCCTCAAGGTCGTCTTGCTCGCGTCTATCATCCTTTCCCGTTCTGCCCTGCCCACCGAATTCTCTGGCTCGTTAATTATCCTCCCTCCATCTCTGACAGCGCTTGCTTCAGGAGTTATCCACTATCACTCAACTTGATGCGAATTAGGCCTCTCCTTGACAGACGCGCAGGCTGATGGGTAAGCGCCGATGCCATTATCTACCTGTGCCTCGAAGACTCAAATTTCATCTCTAGGACATCTCGTTGGGCTGTAGCGAGTCGGACGAGTAGAAGAGAATCGGGTCGCGGCCGGGGTCGGTTCATCGCGTCGATTTCTTTAAGTCGTACGCAGCTAACTCTTGTTCCTTCGGTCCTTCCGCGCCAATCTGGATTCTAAGTCTACGTATACATCAGTGCACAGGCTTCTGGCGACGTGGGACGGTTTGTCTGTTCGTTTTCGTTGTGATGACAGGTCGAAGAGGGATGGGATGGGCGACTTGCTAGTTTGACGAAGTAGGACGTTCGTCCGCGTGTACAGCGCCTGGTACGTAATATCTCAGGTGAGGTATTCGATGTGGGTATCTTAGACGTTACTGATATGATAACTTCATAGTGACTACAAGTCCCCGGGACCATGGACGCCCACCGCCAGTGGAGCTCCCATAAACGTTTAAACTCCCATCGTGAGCCCAACCTCCGCGTATGGTAAGCCCTCGACGTCCGACCCTCGTCTCCTGATACGGGGTTGTTGGCGCACGATATAAGTACGGCCGCTCGCAGGATCGCCACGGTTTCGTTCGTTGAAGTTTCCGAGAATTCATATGAGTAGGGGAAGAAAGGGCCTGCGTCTCGAATTTGAATTTTGGCTTGATCCCGGGTAAGCGCTGTCGTATCGACTAAGCATGCTTGTTGTGGAACGTGGGTCTCAAGAAATAATCAGCGGCTGCGTGCTTTTTGACGTATGTGTCTCTCAGCAGTTTACTCCGACAGTTCAATCACACACTCCTCCTCATTCCCCTCGGCTATGCATGAGACGTGGCCGCTCTGCTATTAATCAATTCAACGGATGGCGGAATGAGCATCCAAGCCTGTACCACCTTGCTCAGGCTGTTGGAGTAGGGAGGTACGAGGGTTGACGTTGAGAGCGTCAAAGATGGGGGCAGGCTGGTCAAACGAGGGGTGGGATGGAAGGTGTGTCAATTCCTCAATCTCGTAGTTCTTCCGTTGTTCTGATTCTCGTTGCACGAGAAGATTCAGACGGTCAGCTGAATCTCTCGACCTTGTCCGTGAGTTGCAACTCGCGAGTATGTTGGCTTTTTTTTCTCGTTATTTTTCTTATAATTAATACGGTCATATTGCCTTTGCAGGTACTTGGCCTTCGGCTGAATCCGGGCCGCCGTCGTCTCTCGGTAGTACCGCCGTTTTGTAAGTCCTCTCCTTTTTTTTCTTATGATACTTCCGTAAATTTCTATTTGAGATGATGTCCTTCCCACTTGAAGGTCGCTTCAACCATCTCTTCTCTCCGAGGTCGGGTCCGCAAGAGCGCGTTCAACCTCTTAGAGATGTTGTCATACTTAATGGTGATCGAGCTAGCCTTCCCGCCCGCCTACCTGCCCGATGCCACCTAACATCGTCCTGAATCCTGATAGCACTCAAACGAACGCGTGCACGACGTACATCACTATGCTCACGAATCAGGATTGTCTTCAGCTATAGCTCGTTTTCGCGGTGGTGCGATAGATCACGAGCCACCGGCTGGGCTGAAATCGTACTGGGTCTTGCAGAAGAAGAAAAAAAAGTTGGTACATAAAAATATCAACGGGTTCGAGTTCGATCGAAGGACTTGGGAACGGGAAGGAGCAAGGGCATCTCCACTCCGACTAGCTTTTAAGTACGTCGTGATTTCCACTTGTATTCGATTCCTTGAAGTGACGTTAGTCTCAAAATACTGGCGGACTTGCCGAGGCAAACGGTCGAATCGCTCATTCTATTTGGACTCAACTTTTCTGGGCTTTCCGTTTGGCTTGAGAAACTAAATGAAGTGCCCACTGTCGACCGTTTATCCTTGGTCTCCCTTTGTATTGAACTTAGGTGGGACCTGAGGCCTGAGGCTCGACGAACGATATTTGACGCCTTAGGATGCGATGGTAAGTTTATCGTTCTCTCTTCGCTCCTATCAATCAATCACGTATTCGAATTTGTCGTTCAGCCCCTTCAGTGGCCTTTCAAGTGGCCTGCCTCCTCGCTATTGAGTTGTACGGTTATAACCCATGTATACCCGTTTATCTACAATTTATGTCCCTCTCTTTGACCACGCCTCTGTGCAAATTGCCATGAATGAGATAAGATCGAGAAGGAGGCATGGAAGAGGAAGTTGTAATCGACGAACGGGCCTGGGAGTTGATAGAAAATGACCGACAGAAATGTTGCACGAATGAGATCGACACGATGGTCGAGAGAGCAAAGAGGGCGCGGTCTTCTCGGGGGACCCTCTCCATACGAGGCATCCAACGGCCCGAATATCCCGACGTCCCTCCTCTGTTCGTCACCACCATCATCTTCGTCCAATTCCTCTCATTAGCGTGCTGCTCCGACGATCCTCCCCACTCATCCTCAGATCTGCGATGCCTACAAACTGAAGGCTCTGTAGCCGCCATCTCAGCTTCTGAAGATCTTTCTCTCTCGTTCTTTCTTCACGACCGAGCAACTCGAAAATGTTGAGGCTCGCGATCATGAATCCCTACCCGGAAAAATGTTCTCATTGAGGGAAGGGGTTTGTGGACTCTTCTCTTTGAATCAAAATCCGTAGCTCTGACGGCCCTCTGAAGAGCCTATAGGCCTAATTCTCTTCTGGAACGGATGCCTCAGCGCAACTTTCGATGGGTCACTCAGCGCTTTTGCCTGAATAGACGTGTCGTGTACCACACCCAACCTTAGCCGGGTAGGATGGAGCTGGACCGCCGAGACACGCTCTTCAGGTACGTTACGTCTCTTCTCGCCCCCGAACCCACCCTGATCACCCTCTTTGCGGTTCTAAAGTGAAGTGAGGAACGAATGAAAGGATAGAACTAAGTCTTCGAGCGAGTGGCGGGCGGCACGTGACGCTCTCTGCTTCGTGCCACCACCATCTCGCCTCGAAGGCTTGCTCAGCCTCAATGCCGCCCCTCAATGGCCGCGTTGAGTGCTTCAAAATCTCACCCACCCACCACTCCCTCTTGAGCTGCCTAATAGCATATTATATTGATGCTTCAGCCTCTCGTGAGGACCCATTTCACAAGCGGAAGACATTGACAAGGCCTGACAAGGCTCTGAACGGGCAGCTTAGCAATCCCGCCCGCCCGTCTCCGCTCGTCTCGAAAAAGGTCCCCACGATGGGCTGGAAGGCACTCCGTGCCTCGCCCACAATCTAGCTAGCTACGCAGGCAGTAATTAACCTAGTACTTAGCTACACAAGAAAAGTGCTAACCAAACGAACCTCAAAGATAAACCAGTAGATGACGCATCACCGACGTCTATCCCAGAGGTCTTTCGCTCGTCAGCACCTGCTACGAATACCAGCATGAGACGCCTTCCTCTCTTTTTGCCACAATCGCCAACGCAATTTTGGGATGGACGTCGGTGGGATTGCGCTATTGCTGCGCTGCACCATGCACCACCGTTGTATCTATCTCCCGTACGAACATAAAACTTTTTCGCCTCATACATCCAGTTTGCCCACTCCCAACCGGATGCTGGCCGTACGAGAACAAGAAACAGCAGTACTATGCTACCATTATTTCCTGCCGTTCCGAACTTCCAACGTTTGACCCCCAAGATGCAATCACTCCTCGGCACCTGCTGCGAATGCCGCCATAGAGTGCCTTCCTTGCGCGGCGCCGCAGCCTCGTAAAAATGATTCGGGATTGCGTACCGTTCCAAACTTCCAACATTGGGCCCACGACGCCGACTTCTTTTCGCCTCAGCGGATCTTCGACCCTAAAGTTTCGAAGTCGACGGTCACTGATCAAGTCTCATCTGGATCGCGAAGAATACTTCTAACGATGGATGCTTCTGCTAGGCTAGAGAAGAGAGAAGAGCTCACGAATGGCATCTATATCGTAGATCGGGCGTTCTGGTGAGTCAATCTTTTTGCTTCCCTTTTGAGGCCCTCTTCTAAGGTCGACTTTCGTTAGACAATACTGTACTCTTCGTACAGCGGCGGCGCTGGCAGCGGGAGTCGCGTTGGCCTGAAACGCAGATGTTCAACCGCATCGATTGGAACCGATGCGCCCGCGATCTGCATCCCACCTCAAGCATCGTTCAAGCTATTTCAGCCCCGCCGCCTGCAGTACCACTCGAGTTACGGCGTATAGATACTCGCGGCGGTCAAGTTTTCGTTTCTTCGTCCGCGGCGAGGCAGCTCAAATAACTCGTTGATTTAGCATATCCTTGTCTCGTGCTTGCGCCGTCTCTAGTCAGCAGTGGGTAGCACCTCTCCAGCATTTCGCCTTCTTGAGCTTATTAATATTTTCCGCCCCGGCAGGTAACCCACGTACCCGATGCGGTTTCCTTCAAGTTGTCTGTGTCGTGGCCCACGACTGGACTCTCGCTAATGTTCAATTGGTGTTTGGAGAGAGACTATGAGGTGGCTGGTTGAATAACTGGCATGAAGTATTGATGAGGGCAACTGCGAGTACGTTACTCGTTTCTTCGGAACCCTATATCACGGCTCATACTGTTACCTTGACTCGACAGAAAATACACCATGGTTGGCTCCAAGCACCGTTATCGATGAAATTCCGCCCTCAACCGCCGCATTCAGCGATACTTTGTACCCGTCTACGTCGCTGTCTCAGCATTGTCAACTCAGACGTGGTTGTCGGTGGTCGATCTGCCAAAACATCGCAAACTACCCAGCTAACCTTATCACCGATATTCAACCTGTTGAGCTACCTCTCATCATGTTCGAACACCTGGCCTACGGCATCGCTATGAAGTACCCCCTCGGCTGTAGGACAGTTAGCAATGTCTGTATTCCTCATTTTCCCATGAAGAACATCTCGACCTCCGGGGCCCACTGGCGCCGCGTATGAGATCTGGAATCGACATTTCCTAGCAGAATCGGTCGCTGCGGTGATTAACCCTGTAGTCTCTACTATCTTCTCTCTCGCTGACAATCTTCGTTAGATCGTAGCGCTCCTTTAACATAACTAGTGGTGGTGCTGAAAACCACGTTGGCACGTCCAAAGGTTATATCTATTGGCTCGCAGTCCCTGTTCGGAAGACTCGCGTCCATGGGATACCTTTGCATCTATCTCAAGACTTATCGACCATTTACGCGCTATCACGGCTCCTTCAAGTTTCAACGAACTCTTGTGGGCCTTTCGACTGCTTCCTCACGATAACAACTCCGGATTTTCAAGCATGAACCTGGTAAGCAACCTCTCGACATTAAGCCTTTGCGTCTTCGATAAGCATCCTCCATCGAACATTTCTCAATGTGCTGTCGCAGATGCTCCGCATGTCGATTTAGAAGTCGAAGAAAGAAAGATGGTACTATTTTAGACGATAGTCGCTAAGTAGCGGGTTTGAAGAAGGAAGATGCGAAATAGGGTCGTCTAGGATGGTTCGCACCACACATGTACGTCCCGCGGCTTCTCAGAGCTCGTGGTGTTCCTGATCATTCTCTTGAATCCGCAGATAATTAGCGACTCTTGCTATCAATATGCCATCTCGATCCACCTTCAATCGCGTTCAAACATTACTTCTGTATGATCGCCATGAAATGCTCATCAACCAACGAACAGCCGTCGTCTATCCTTTTCATCCGGAAGTTCAACTCTTGAGAGGCTATGGCAAAGTTCTACGCGAGGAACTGCATAGTGTATGGTCGGCTGTGCCGCCGTACTGTACCTGAGGGATGAGGGTGCGATCCGACTCTGGGATGGGCTACCCAGATGAAAACGTCTTGCGTTGTCCTTCGAAGCTCCTCCTGAAAACGACCTTCAGTAAATGCGATCGCTCCTTCGACACGTTGATGTCTTTATTCTGGACGTACGGTAAGTCGACAGGCACTCCGTCCAACGCACTTCTTTTCCGGCGCTAATGTCTATCTTCAGAGTGCAATTGGGAGTCATCGTTCCTGGCGGATTGCGTCCTGGATCGGCTTGGAGTGACGGGAAACCTTTGGCGTGTTGGCTAGGCGAAAGTGGGGTGGTGTGGGCAGAGCAGCATATACCGGATGAAAGGGCGAATGAAAAGGACATGTAACCCTTCGAAGTCAGCGTTAACAATAAATATTCATTTCTCTCTCCCTCTATCGTTGAAGGTTAATCTGCGCGCCGTGTTGGAGGTGTTTCGTGAGTTCAATATAATTCACAAATTCACGGCGTACAGTTATCAATGCCGGAAGAATGCAGGAAGATTTACTCCAAGAATATGCATACAAAACCATAGTAGTGTACATACAATTATTGAACTTCTGCCTAGTTTGTACGCAACCGACGTCTACCAAAAAAGAATCGATATCCGCTACGATGCGAACCAAAGAAACGCCTAAGGGATAGAGGCTAGCAAACACAAACTAAGGCCTAAATGTCTCGATCTACGAGCGAACTTCACCACATGGCTTCGACATGAATCTCCACGCCTCCGAGACCGGAAAGATACTCCGGAATAACAACCTTCAGGAATGCGCTCCTTTCGGCGAGCGTCATATGAAGGACGACGTTCGTAATGGCCTCGACGTGGCTCTCCTCCCCCTCCTCCAAGGACCCGCCGACGTTGATGGTGGACGTCCCAACACCACGTCTCGCAGCCTCGATGACCAGAACCCGCTCCGTGATCATAAACATGATATCTTCCGCATTTGTGAGGCTACTGGCCGTCACTTCGAGAGCCTTGAGCGAGGGCAAAAGGTGTCCGTTTGCAAGCTTGCGGAGGGTGGCGGAGTGGAGAAACAGGGTGGGCGGGAGGCGGAGGGTGTGGAGGTTAGATACGAACTGAAGCAGGGCTTCGAGCTCCAGATACGTGAGTTGACGACGTTCAGGTGTGCGTGGAAGGACGGCGGCATGCCCTTGAGAGTCGACGAGCTCGAGTACTTCCAACTTCTTTGAGCATAACGCGATGAGGGGGCGGAAGAGAGGGAGATTCCACCCATCAGTGCTTGCGATCGTCATTTCAACGCGCAGTTCCTTCAACCGACATGCGAGAACCTGGTGGAAGAAGCCCGCCTCCGTCCTTCTCCCTCCAAAAATGACGATCAACTTCTTTAACGCCGTCATTCTGACGTCGGGCGGATCCATTAGAGGTCGGTGCGCAGTAGTGGTCGGTGCGTTAGTGGTGGGATTGACATGGAAGCATGCCTCCTGCAACGACATCGCGGTACGATGCATAAGCACCAGGACGACGTTTGGCGCCAGCGAGATGGCTCTGAGATCGAGAGCGATGAGCTGAGACCATGGGAGCGATAGATCGAGGATCTGGGAAGAGGAGACCGGAATGTCGCCCTGTTGGATGTGGTAGACAATTCCCGAGCGGTCTTTAGCGGACATCGCGTTGACGATGGGTGGTCAGGTATCCGCTGAGAGCCGAGGGAGGATATATAGTCAAATACGATGCAATATACCAGCAGGAAAGAACGAGTGCTCACACAAAAAATGAAAATCGATGGGACTCCTGGAGAAAGAATGAAGGTGGCGGTATAGAGCAAGAAGCTGGGGCGAAACATCGCTCTCGCCTTCGTCTATATGTGAAACCTTGAGGCATGCCTAGAGAGGCAAGGGCAAAAGTCACCTCATCGACGCGCTTTCTTACTTCCTGCCCTGTCAAAGTAGGCTTTCTGGGCGGTGCGCTTATTTTCCGTCCTTATGCGACAGACTTACACAGAGGACTTTTTCCTTCCAATACCAGGCAGGAATGAATCGCCCTGCGCGCTTTGTATTAGACATGGACTATGGACGGTGGTTTGGAGGCGAACGCACCGACTGTTGGTCCTCCTCGTAGCTCTCGTTCGGGCGCCGATCAAGTACGGCACGCCCACTCGATTAGGAAAGTTCCAAGAGGCGCATGTGCGCTGAATCGAACATATTGAAGGTGCATTTACTTGTCGCAAACGGTGCATGCTTCGCCCGAAGATCCACTCGCCACGCAGCACTGCCCTGTCTGCAAGACATTCTGGAATTACGATGTGGCTTTCTGGGAAATAGGCGCCGAGTTAGTGTGACGATGGCAGTGAAGGGAAGAAAGAACAGAGCCTGCAAATGGAGTTGGAAGCCATTCCAAGGCCAGGGAAATCAGGAAGAGAGGTTTTCTGCGGAAGATCACGAAAGTGCGTACCTTTCAGGCAGCGCACACGATATTTTTGTCCCAGTCGGCCGATGCAGGGTCGAGCATGCGCGTTGGATGAGAAAAGGCTGACGGCGATTCAGTGGGCGAATCAGTTTCTGCCCGTTTGAAAGAGTTGAGCGCGTCCGTTTAAAGTCACAACGTGGAACCACAGATCACGACAAGGCGTCGGTCAATGTATAGGAATGAACCAAGTCAACGATTACTCCAGGAATAGAATACAAAGAGGACAGTCAAGTGGCAGGTATGGACATAGGAGGAGAAGGGGGAACAGTGCACATATAACAGCAACTTAAAGGGGATGTAGAAATGGGTTGAAAGGTAAAATAACACAAGAATCGTTTGGCACGGAGTCCGAAGAACGAGGTAGGACGGACAAAGTTGAAGAATAAACAGCCGAGAAGCGTACCATGAGCGCCGTACGCGCCTGTTCCATCAAGGGGTCCTTTTATCCGTCGGCATCCGTTCCCTGGTTGACAAACTCGGGCCACTCGCATCGCGGCATCGACATTTATAACCCCGGTCGCCCTCACGGAGCCATGACGGCGAGACAAACGGTAACCCCGGCTCAGACGATGCTTATGGCCTATTGTTGACTGGAGGACCGCATGACGGGGAGGTTGTGTCCGCTGTCTTCCGCTCCGGAATGGGCACAGGCGGCCTCGGTAACTGGCGGAGGAAGCCGGTGCCGCCAGATGGAGAGGAGAATCATTGATATCAATGCTACGATGGCCGGACAGCGGGGCTTTGGAAATACGGCCGACGGCGCCTGGGGCATCTCGCGATGTAAGGCTGAGAAGGAAGAGATCGTTAAGTTTCACAAACCAGAAATTTGAGAATGAAAGTCGAAGTACCTTAAAACCCCGACTACTGGCAAGTGCCAGAAATAATGGATTGTTGTCGTTGGATCTGCGGAGCGTCAAGAAGGGGGTCAGTATGTGAGGAGATGGTGGAAAGCAAAGGAGTGCATGAGGGCAGCGAAGAGATGGAGAGGAAACCACACTAAATAATGTCCGCGGAGTCATCGATGCATTTATTGCAAGTAACGTTGCGAGAATCCGCTCTGGGGCGAGTTGCCGGAGGACGAGAACATCGTGGTGCGGCTTGCGTGGTTATCCGTGCCAGCTCAGACATGGATGCCAGAAGTTCGACGAGGTACACAGAGCGACCTGCTGCGAAAACACGCGAAACAAGGAAATGGACGACGGAGAAAATAATTCGGGCCGAGAACAATCCAAAATACAAGAAACAAGCGGGTTTATGTACCCACAACACGCGAGGAAAAGAGGGTGGTACAATGGCAAAAAGGACTGAGCTTTCTGGACACGCACCTCCTTGCCCGCGTCAATCTGACCATTTCCAATTGCCACGTCCCGTCAGCACAGGCACCATGTATTCGTATGATTTGAGGAGTATTCGGCACCGAAGCTTCATGCAAAGTAGCGATCCGTCCTTCAGAAATTCTCGATGTGGGCAGGCCTCCCATCTTCATGGCACACATCCAGACGAAAGGCCCCAGCACGAGAAATGTGCTTCTAAATATCTGTACAGAGGCAGAAGTTCTAGTGAGTAGCAACGTATAAACGCAAATTGGCATTGACTCACCTATACACACAGACAGCATCATTCTTAGAACCTTGCTTCAGCCTTTCTCCTCCTCCACGGAAGAAAAACCAACGGCGCACCTTGTTCAACCTCAGAAGGGCTGCTACTCAAACGCGAACATTCAGGAGGCTCCGCAGCCAAATATCACGCCTGTATAGTCTTCTCATCGGGCATATTGGTGGGAAGGACGACAACGAGTGACGATGACGCGGCGGTGGTAGGAAGGCAATTGCGTTCGGTCTTGGAACTTTTTGGTCGGGTGCAATGTGTGGACTTGTTTGCGATCACGAAGGCGGTCCGGTCATCCGAGATCAATCCCTCACCCTGTGAATTCTTTCTTTCTCCAAGTCAATGCAATAAAATTGCACATCCATCTGAGTTCGTGAATAGAACGTAGACCTACTTATTTCAAGCATCAGACTCTCTACGCGATCCTCTTTTGCAGAGTATATAAAGTATCCTCTGACATCGCCAGGCAGACGTTTTCTAGTTGTGATAGAGATAAACGAAGTATTATGTCGAGAAAGTAATGACTTCCTTCAACGAATGAATTGGAGAGGAATAAATTTAGAGAAGCGGTGGCACTGTTATGAATGACTGCTAGCAGCTCTCAGTTTGAGGTTCGTCGACCAGTTTTACCTCGCGCTGTCATTTTACTCTTTGCCAATCTAGCACCTTTTGGCGGACGCTGATCGAAATACGAATATGGAAGAGATTGGTTAAGTAGAGAGAAGAGGACACCATTTTATTGTAAAGCCTCAGCAGAAGAAGTTGGAAGAAGCGACGTCGAACGCGCCCCCAATTGTCCACAAAAGAGGTACTTCCATCCGGGGCTAAGCATGAGGAAACATTGTACTCACTTTGATGACGAGCGAGTCATCCTTCACGTCCTCTCAAAGGGCACCAGTGATCTTGTGGCAGTGGGCACGCGATGTGTATTTGTTCATTTGTTCTCGCTCATTCTGGGACGATCACGCAACGTTCTGCGTTGTTCTAAACTTCCATCATCTCTTGAGTGGCTCACGAGTGGCTAGTGACGAGTCAGGACAAAGCGCCTCAAGGTCCTGCTTTCTATAAAAGATGCACCTGGAGTCGTGTTAGGTCCCATCCTACCCTTACGTCTTCCCTCTTGCCCGTCCCGTCTCGTTGATCCCTCTAAATCTCCCTCCGCCTCTCTGTCAAGTAGAACGTCTCGACCGCGTCCTTCATCTTCGTAACTCTTGCTCTCCATGCCAAACACGATGCTCTCGCTCATGACCGCCCCGAATACGACCAATTACTATAGTGCCACCACGGAATCCGATGTCTCCAGCTATGCCGACTCGTCCTACGCCGACTCCGACATCGACGCCCCTGCGAACAGCTGCAGCGACAGCGCGTCCAACACCTCACATGAGATCGACGACTCTGCCCCCCAAACCCCGGACTACGTCTCTTACGCTGGGTCAGACATCTCCGAGAATGAGTCGAACGCTTCTGACTTCGAACACGGCGCCCTGTCCGGCTCGACGATCGTCCATCGCGCCTTCTACCACGCCGAGCCGTACATTTTCACCGGAAAGACCTTCGAGGAGCTATCCGAAGCCGCGCAGAAGTTCCTCACGAAGACAGGGTTGTGGCCAATGGACGAGGAGACGTTTGAGAGAGAAGAGTTTTTCGAGAGGCTGTACAAGATAAGGGAGGCGAGGCGGGATCGGTTGGAGAGGACATTGGAGGGCGTAAGTAGGGCGATCGCAAAGGAGATGTTAGTTCGCGCTGATGAAGTTCCTGCATCTGCCACCAACATTAATGCTGGTGGTGAAGGACCAGCGAGTGGCACCGCGACACCTGGTCTCGCTCCGTCGACGAGAGAGAACATCGTCGGCGGTTTCCTCTACCCCGAGTGGCAAGAACACCTGGAGGCGTACGTCGAAGAAATCGACGCGCTCATCTGGGTTGACATGCACCTCCGTCTCGGGGTCGAGCCGAGCCTGTCCGTCAAGGGCTACTTGAGAGAGCGCAAGGAGGATGTGGAGCGCATGACCGAGTTCGCGGTGCAATGCTTGCAGAGGACGTTTGAGAGGGTGAAGGAGGAGCGAGGGGCCGCATGGCTGATGAAGAAGATCACGGAAGGTAAGACGGAGGAGGGAGAGGATTCGATTGAGTCGATTGATTCGATTGCCCATATCTCGCCAGTCTCGCCGCTGAGCGGTGGAGAGGAGAATGGCCAGTGGGTAACTGTGTCGGCATGAATTATGAAGAATACGGGCAATAACGTGTAGCTCGACGTACCCGCACAACATAAACAATGTCGCCGAATATATCTGGTACCCGTATCATACGTGGAGGTATATCAATGCTCGCCGTCACTGTCAGCCTCATCTGACGAGCTCCCATTGCTGTCGTCTGAGTCCCCAGGGCATTACACAGCGTCTACGCCTGGCCTGATGCTTCATCAGACGTTCAAGGAAAAATAAACCGATAATCATCATCCGGCCACGCCATTGTAACAATGCTCCAAGGTGAGCGATATCGAATTTGAGTTTCGAGGCACGAGGGCGATGCCGTCGAACAAGGTCTAGCGGCCGTTCGCATTTGCTTATGCTTCGAATGAATGAAACGGTTTTATTGCCTACGAGAATCGAAGAAAACGATTAGCAAGAGCATGAGCTCCTAAAAAGAAAAAAAGAGCGACGTACTAGATCAAATTATATCGTTCAAGCAGTCCCGGAGTATTCTCTCGTTCTCAAACCTACTTTCGCCTTCTTGCTTCTTGCCTTTCTTTGAACGTTTGATGTAGGAATTGTACGCAAGTATATGATCTGCGGCCTCAAAGGAGGTTAGAGGGCGACATGGTTGTCTACGAAGAGGAGAAGAATGATTGGTGTGAATGGTCGAGACGGAGTAAAAAAGGAGGCTCCGTACCGTTGGTTCGAATAATCAAAGGCCCGACGGTTCAGGCCCAGGAAACATCGCTCCAGAAGTAGAGGGCCACTGAATAGTGGAGAAATAACGCCGAACACGATGCTCAGGATCAGTAGGAGTATACATGCGAGAGAGGAATCTCTTCCAGTGGCCGCATTCACGTCACTTGACAAGCCTGTCGTTCGATGACCGATGGAGAATCAACTAACGAACGTTGTTCTCAGGAGAGAAATAGAAGGAGAGATGGCAGTACTTGCTATTTGCATTTAAAGCGCATTGATACAACGGCGTGCCGGTGGGAGAGTACTACTCAAGATTTATTAGCACCCACTACCTCGGATGACGGTTATTAGCATCGCGGCATTTTACCATGATCTCGGGATGAAGCGCCAGACGTATCTTGAATGAACATCATTTGTGGTCTTCTTGAATTCGGGCTAAGAGAAACGTCCAGACCAGTAATGAATGAGCGAAAGGGGGGGTCGCGGCTAATGTGTCTAACGAAGATGAATGTCAGGTGGGATCACGATGCTGAAGGAAAGCGTACTCTATTCACTTGAAGGGCTTCGAGAAATCCGACGTCGGCGATTATCCATTTCGCGTCTCAAGATTTACGAATCAGATACAGACGAGCGAGAGCCGCTGCCAGGTATGTGAAGCTTGAGCTTGGATCATCGAATGCTGAGACGAGGAAGATGGAAGGTGATCGCCGCTCCTTGGTTAACACGGATTGAATTAAAGGGCGAGAGTTCCCGCAGTGATCGCTCAAAAATGATAGGATGGAACGCAAGTCCTTGTACTAACTTATGGGAAGAACGGCTACTATCAAGCGCTTCAAATGCTCTCGCTGAGCGTTGAGCGCTGATAGCGGAGTCAACGGCTGAAGCCAGTCTGTGCCCACCGATGTCGACGATGCGGAGCTTCGAGGCAGGAGGGCGATGCCGTCGAACGACGTCTGGCGGGTGTTTTCATTTGCTTATGGTTAGAACATATCATTGAGTGCCGTGGTCTACGAGATTCGAGAGAACGATTAGCAAGAGCATGATGTCTTAAAAAAGGGAGAGACTCACGTACTTGAAGGTCCGTCTGGGCGGCATCGGAGTTAGCCACTCGTCTTCTTGCCTTGCTTCGAACATAGAACACACATAATCTGTGTCCTCGACGAAGGAAGGAAGTTGGAGGGCCGGAAAATATCTATGAAGAGGAGAGGAATGATCAGCGTGAGGAGTTGGACGCGTCGAAGAGAGGCTACGTACCGTTGATTCGATTCAAAAGATTGAAGACTCGACAGTTCGGGCTTACAAAGTGTCGCTCCGAAAATGCGGAGCGAGATGGAACAACGGAGGAGGGGTGTCGAACACGACGTTGAGAGTCAGTAGGAGCAAACACTCGTGTGAGGGGTCTCTTTGTAGAATTGCCCTCACGTCGATTCATAGGCCCTTGGTTAGGTGGAGGCAAGGCGCAAAGTTCAATGGACGGCGCAGAGTTAACTAATTCTCAGGAAAGAGAGATAGGAGGAGATGTGGGAGCATATACTCACTACAGCGGCCGATCGAGATATCGGACCTCATCTGCAAGGGCTGGGGCCGTACGACTGGATATCCAGTATGACAAGACTTCATTGATCGTCTTCGATCCGGGGATAATGAGGGATCGACACGTTTTTCGGGCTCTTGGGCATGCAGAAAAGGCGTTGGAGGTGTTTGGATGTGGTTGGAAGGAGATTTCATAGTAGGATAGATGAGGTACAGCGGGGCAAGGTGTCATTGTGTCCTATTCAACTGCCGAGGCCCATCCGAGACGGTGTGGCATAGCAGGAGGAGAGCAGAGCACCTACTGCCGTTCCTAGCCGGTGCTTGCATAGACAAAACCCTTCTGATAATGCATCGTGGCCGGTCACCTAGTAGGCGTTTGAGTATGTGAGGAGAGGAATCGTGGACAATCAAAGACGCTTGACGTACCCTGAAGACTCCACCCTAATCGTCCGTAACGACCGTCTCTTCGCACGCAACCCTCCCGTTCGATTTATGGTCTTCTAGTTTGAGGATCGAGTCACGAAAGTGCAGCATTTCGCCAGCGAGGACCTGTCGAAGTCGGGTCGAGGAGAGACGACTCGGAAGTGTAGGGTGCCTATGGATGCAGCAGAGGGTCATTAGCACGGTGATGTTTGATGTAGATAACAGAGACACGTACTTTGGGCGAGGACATTCGCTGGTGAAGCTGCTGCTGAAGAAGGTCTACGGCCTGCTCGACTCGTCCAGTCAAAGAAAACACGTCTGAGAGCCAGCCTGAGTGAAACGTCGTGGTATGGTAGCTAGATCCATCGAAAAGGTCGCGGCGCGAGGTTAGGGCCAAAGTACGCTGGTAACGAGTTCGCGGATGCAAGACGAGTTCGAAGATGGCGGTGGGTGTGAGCAGAAGACCGATGCCCCGATGCCGGTCTTTCCGATGCCGGATCTTGTCCTTTTTTGGAAGCTCTCACGCCGGATGCCGGGGAATGATCTAATCCTGAGAAGACCGCGGTCCCTTCTCTTGTTCCCGACCATCATCTCGCTTCTCCAGTATGCAGCTGGCCCTTCGGTCGCTATCTCGCAGGGGCACACGACATTCCGCTGATGGTCCCATTCAAACGCACTCACGCAAGAGAGGGCCTAGCGCGTCTGGGGTTATGCATATGTGGGGACATCCGCCCTTTCTTCCTTGCCCTCCCTTCTCCGATGTCCTGCCAGCCGTTAGCGCGTTGGCTCCTACCCGGTACTCACTATGCTCTCTTTCACCTGGTCTTGTCGTCTATTCAATTTGCGAATTCTACGGCTAGCGTCGTTATCTCGCTCGTTGGACTTCCTCCCTTTGCGTCGCTGCCCCGCAGGGACACACGGCCTTCCGCTGGTGGCTCCCTTGAAGCGCACTCGCGCAAGACTCCAAGAGAGCTCCCAGCGTCTGGCAGATCTCGCATGTTTCTGCGAGTCGGCGCATCCAGGGAGATGGAGGACCTTCGCCCTTTCTTCCCTTCCCCTCCTGTGCTCCGTATCATCAACCATCGATTTCTTGCTCCTCCGGCCTGTGTCGAAGTAGTAGCTTGTGCTTTTAGGTACGACCCCACGCTGGATGTCCATCCGTCAACCCTGCCTACACTGACGTGTTTATCTCCGCCTTCTATGCGCATATATTCGTCTTTCTACCGCTATCCTCGCCGGCAACTCCAGGTTTGGCTCTTATTCGCATCCTAAACCCAAAATATTCTTAGTTATTAACTCTTTAGACGATTCGATGTCCACCCCCGTGGAATGACCACTCAGCGCTCAGCCAGCGGTTCTTACTCCCAACTAATGAGTCTCTCCCACTCCTCGGTCCTTCTCTCAACCACCTGCGCCCCGTAAGCCTTTCCTGCGCCGAATATCGCCAATACGTGATTTCGCCCGGGCGAATATTGGTTCTGGGACTTGATATATGCGGCTTTTCGCGCCTCCAAGTGCCAGAATCATCTGAAATGTTGAGTTCTTGTCCTTCCTTCCTTCGCCTGCTAACATTCGTTACCCAAACCCAAGGTATATGCTATAGGATAGTACTCGAAAGCTTCGCTACGCACATGAATTTGGATGTCAGCCTTGTTTCCTTTCTCGTTCCCTTTCCTTCGATATCCTGGATGGACACATAGGGGCGAACTTCAGCATTCATATCCTTTTGTACGTGATCTCTATGCGAGCTCCCAAGCCAATTCTTGCGTTTAATGTTACCGTGTGTTCTCTTAGGATACCTATGCATTCGATCCGCCGGCAGGCGACACGAGCCGACTCCCGTCACTTCTCGCCCGTGCCTCCTTCGATTTTCTTTGGTGCTCGACAGGGTACGTGGTTTCGCTGACGCTGTGTGCGTGATTGCCCGACTCTCTGATGTTGTGGAACAGCCAACATTTGCCTTTTTGGAGCCCTATTCGAGTGCTCCCGCCTCGACGAAAGTCACAGCTTTGCGATTCCGACTCAAGTACAACATCCCCTGTACTGGACGTCCGTCCGTCGACCTGGTCGCATCTAGAGTAAATACATATTTCTTCGCCCTTTCCATGTAGATATACTCGCCTTTCTTTCCTTATTATCGCCACCGGCACGGGGCTCGATCTCCAGAGGTGCTCTCTAGATCTCCAAGTGTGGATATCAAACCGGGTAGCTGCTTCCCAGTGGCTCTTCTTGAAATGGTCTGTTTATCTCTTCGTCCGCCAGTGTAGGAAGTGCCAATCCTTCGGACTACATGTGACAATGCTGTAAGTTTGAGTCTCTGTGGGTCGATATCCTTGGAGGCGATTTTGGGATCTCAGAGTTTGTTGGCATCTACCTAAAAGGTTTGATTTATCTCTTCGTCTGATTCGGCTATGCTATGCTAACGTCTGCCACCCCGCTCCTCACTGCTCCTCTTGATAACGTGTGTCCAGGGCTTATTGTCAGCCTTGATTAGGGCAGTACTTGCTCTGATACTCGGTACGAAACCGATATATATGGCCTTGCGCGACTCCAAATCGGCCATCGGGGATGGCCAAAATTTCCGGCTCACAGTCCAGGTATAGGATACACCTGGAAAGTCCCACAATGCGAACGAATATGTACTTTCGACAAATTTTCCTTTCGTACGTTGTAGTACTGTCCGCGTGGACTTCCACACCAGCGCTTACATTGCATTGCATTACTGTTTTCCTTCAGGCCACAGGCTCCAATTTGACGTTGCATTTGAGCTTGCGTATGACAAGCGCCGAATCTGAAGGGTCTAGCGCCTTTATGGAAGTTGGTGTATAGATTGATTCACTACCCCGCGGTCTTCGATTCGTTATCACTTACAGCTATGTGAGCACCCAAGTTCCATCGACGAGCTCATGAGGGCGCAGATTGGCGAGAACGTCTTGTCTCCCTGAACCACAAATGTACTCTGGTTCGCACTCACTCGCAAACCGGTATGATTTCCAGCGTATCTTCATCCCTGTGGCCATGTTGTCCAAGGACGATAAATCAGGAATAAGGTCACAGTGAGTGAGATCGAGAAGCTGAATGGGATGGCCCTTACTCTCTCGCCACTCAAGAAAGCAACGCACCACCTTCGCCGGGGCGTTCTCCGGCCCCATCAGGCGACCGTAGATGCTCCATATGTCCCCCAGCTTCAATCTTGAAAGCACTGGGAAGAGGACGGAATGGTGGTAAGTCATCCTAATGAGGGTGTCGACAGATTTAATCGTTGTGTACATGCACTCGACGTTCTGAAGGCGCGAAATGAAGCGGGGTATGGATGGGTTGGATTCGACGCAGTGCTCTGTATCCAGTGTCCAAGATCCCGATATTTCCAGAGCGAGCTCGGAGATGTGGTCAAAATTGATCCCAGCGAACGCATCGAGGTAGGGCAAGACGCTGTGCAGATCATGATCTGAGCTGCAACTGACGTCTAAACAGAAACACCACACAGGATTTTTCTCCGTCCCCTGGATGTACTGCTTGACACAGAACCCTCGACGCAAGACAGAGAGGCAGAGCTGAGGCTGCTCGGAGAAATGGGTGATCCATGCTTTGGCGTAGGTCCCGAGGACATCCTTGACGAGATCGATGTCGTCGGCGGACTTTATACGTTCCGGATCGGTAGTTATAATGTCGACGAGGCAGCGAGGAGGCACCTCAAGGTGACCAAGCAGCGCCGCGACATCGAAGAGGCGATGGCTGACCGCGAGTCGGGTGAGGTAGGGAAGACGCACGAAGCAACAATTTTCAAGATCAGGGCTCTGTTGGTCAATAGATGAGAAATGGATAACGAGCGACTCCAACATTGTTGTAGCACTGAGCAAGTCCAGCCACCGTGAGAGCGGCATGGGGGCATCGTAGATTCTGATATATCGAATGTGCGATAGCCACGAGGCTCCTGGGTCGATTTCCATCCTGTTGCCCAAATCGATGGAACGAAGCTGCGGTGCCACCCCGTCAAAGAGCCTCCGTCCGTCGAAAGGAAGGACATGTTCCATGGTGAAGTAGGACACGAAGTAGAGTTGAAATGACTTCAACGATCGCGCGGGCATATAGAACTGAGGCCAGTAGTGCGGTTCGGTACGGTGGGCTTTGAAGACGTGCACGGATAGTTTCTCGATCCTGTCCCAATTCGCTTCTAGCACGTGGGAGAGCAACGAACGAGCTGCGTTATCGGTGGCTTTGTCCCTTATTTTGATTTGGGCCTTCACTGTCAAGAGAGCATTTCCCGCACGAGAAAGGATTTCTTGCGCCGCTTCGTCGGAAATATGAGAGAGATAGTCGATATCGATGAGCTTGCCCCACAGGGTCGGTGAAAAGAGGATCAAGTTGCGCCAGGAGCGACAGACATGAGAGGCATCGCGAATGATGGTAAGTGCACGCGGGGGCCATTCAGAGACACTTTCTCGGGGTATTTCTGCTTGATCCTGGCCCATATCGGCGTTGAGGGCAAAGACGTGGGATAGAACATCTGCAGGCAGCTCGAGCGTGTCATCTGAGCCAGAAATCCTCCTTGTGGAATTCATCCTCCTGTCCACCATGCTGTAGCCCTGTATACTATCAGTCATAAGTTCCATAAGAAGGTTAGCAGGTTAATATCCGATACCTGAGGTGGATTAGCGGCTGTTGGAAGCTTTTCAACGCAACGACAGGTCTCCTATTCGGAAAGGGCTTTCTTTCGATGTCGTGCTCTTGGTGACCAGTTATCCTGTCGCATGAATGCATAAGAAATAGCGTGAAAATACTGTGAGGAACGAACTTGAGGAGAAGGTTGAGAGAAGAAACGACTCACGACTCGGGGAGAGAAAAGACCAAGACCCGGATGATGGATCATCTCATCCGTCCGGCTTCGCACAGCTTATCTTATCGGATATCCGGTGCAACGTTTCCCGGGCAGCGGACGGTCCGATATTAGAGATAAGATAAGAGCCTGTAGATAACTTGCCGTTCGCACTGCGCCATGACACTTTCTGCGGGCCCTGCGCCTCCCAAACCCAGCCTAATGTCCCATCGCCCTTCTTTCCCTTGCATATCTTCGGGATCGGTCATTGCTCACCAGTACTACGCGACATTCAGGAAGAAACCTCACGACGGATATTTCAACGTCCTCATCGTTTTACTCAGCACCCGAGGACTACTTCGGTCCATCGAAGAAGGTACACGCTGCGTTATCGCCTCAAGCACAAGCTGCTAGAAGAATGTCAACTCTTCCAACCGCGCACGACAACGAGGAGCGCATACAATCGGGAAAGAAAGAGGAGGCAGCTCGAGGACTAAAGACAAGGGTGAGTTCAACACCATTGAACATGAAGCTTGAAGATTTGTCAACCCCCTCTCCAGTCACTCACTGCTGTCTCATCGCATAGCCCCAATCGAATCACGCTCGCAACGGCGACTCTCCGAGGAAGAGTGAGAGTCCACGATGGATTCTAGAACAGCGAAGACGTGCACGTACCTAATGTGAAAAAGTCGAATCCGTTGCGGCGCAAGGGTAGGAGTCGAAGAGTTGAGTCTAATCGTCGAAGGGACGGATGCGAGGAGCACAAGAGAACGCAGGTAAGTTATTCATTTGCTGTGCTGGATGATTCGAATTCGGCTTACGCTTGCTCTGCACAAATGCAGCATCGTGGGCTCTGCGAACGTTCGCCCCGCGGTCGTTGCACAGAGTTGAAGAACTCTGTATATCAACGCTGAGCGCTGGCGGTTCATTCGAAGGCTCTGCGCCAGCGGTGCGCGTTCTTTGTGCTTGGTGCGACTGCCAGAGGATGGCTTTTTCTCTTTCTAGGAACCTTCTCGTGCTGCTGCGAACAAGGGCAAGTCGTTTCCCTCGACGTTAGAGAGAGAGCACACTTAGAGGCTACCGAACGCATGGCACTTCCTCTGTACCATGTACACCCCTGCCCGCTCGTTTCAATTCAGAACCCCACCCTAGCACTGGTAGGCTGAGGAAGGGACGTCAAGTCAACCAAACACCTCAAACTTGGGGTTGACGCTGCTGTTGAGTGTCCTGAAGCTGGAGCTGAGCGTGCGGAGGTCGGGGTCGAGGTAGAAGAAGGGGCGGAAGGGTCGAAAGGCGAACATTGGTGTTGACGTTAAGAGCGCCTGATATCGTGGAAGAGGTTGCATTGGCTGAGATTGGCGGTATCCGTAGCCATAGCCAGACTCTTGTGTGAGGGCGCTATCGTATGTCGCAAATATTGAAGTTGATCTTGCAGCGCAGGTGCAGGAGACGATCTCGCAGTCCTATTCTCCGCCTGAGCCTGAACTTGCAGCTGCAGCCGTTATACCGTACCCATACCCATGGATATACGATCCACCACCCTCCTGGGTCTCGCACCGCCGCTCGTACTTCCGGTGGTTCGTATCCCTCGTATGCCCGCAGGTCTGCGCCATCAACTCGATGCTGAGAATAGACCCCGACACCCAGACGGGCTAGGAACCAACCCCCGCACCGTCCACACTAAGTTCTCGAACCTCGACGCCGACGCCGATCCCGAGCCATAATTTGACATCGAAGATGGGGGGCGGGGGAGGATATGAGGTCGTATACGGCGACAAGACGGAGGTCCGAGCGTTGGTTTGGAGGAGGCGAGGAGTAACGTGGGCCGCAGCCAAGGTGTACAGAGGCGAACGAGGTCGCGAGGTCGCAGAGGAGGGGACGGTGGGTGTGTCTGAGGGTGTACGTCACGTGGCCATGCTGTTCAACGACGAGGAAAGGGTGTCGGTGCTGGAGTGGGAGTGGACGTGGGGACCAAATGGGCGGGTTGGAGTGGATGTATGCGTGTCGATGTTGGCGTTGAAACATTGACGCACGACGGGTAGTCAAATTTCGAAGTCAACGAGTTGACCAGTGTCGATGTTGCTATGGCCTTCGATGCTGGCACCTTGCTCCAGCTCGTGCATGTCCAAGCTTTCCTGAAGGTGCTCCTCATTTGCCATGGGGAGATGCTCGTATAGGAGGGCCATAGGCACCTATGTCGGCGGCGAAACCGAAGGAGAGGGTGGAGTTCTTCTGTCATCTTGCAGTTCCGAACTGTGAGCGGGGATTGCGCGTGAAGGGGTTCTTATACTGCACAAGTCTCCAATGCGCTCGTGAAATGAGAAAGAAGAGATACAAGACCTGCTTTATCCTCGTCAGTAACGCAAGAACAGACGGCAGAAACGGCGTTGGTTGATATTGAACGCACCCAACGAGTCAGATTCGTGAATTAACCAAATTCCAGCTATCCAATATTCGGGCCTATGAAACTGAACATCATATCTCCAGGCATCGTGGGCGTAAGCCGTAACCCGTTGGTGTTGATGCTGTGTGACTGAGTGGGTAGGTGTGGTGGTTGAGCAAGAGCAAGGCGTCTAATCGGGGCGTCCAACCAGCATTATCTCAGCGCCGACTCTTAGAATGGGAAGAGAATCACACGAGTAATGCCGCGACGGCATCTCCGGCTGACTCCGTTTCCTTTTGTCGCCATCGTCGTGATCTCTCTCTTCGCTCCTCTATAATCCTTCATCCGTCCCCGATACCTCGTAACTCTCGCCGCCACGGCGCATGTCCTCTCGAACTCAGTTCACGATCGGCGGCCTCATTGACTAGCTCTAAATGATCCTGTGTAGGTCGCATTGGCATTGTCCCTCCCCACCTTCGAGGCATTCATCGTTGAAAGATGAGAGACTAAAAGTGGTCTAGGAGGTGGGCAATTTAAGATTGTGGTTTATCTGGTGCGTATATTCGGTCTGTGTTGTCCTCGCACAAGTTTTGCTCGGTGCCTTATCTGTCCAGGTCGATGTTGTGGTATTGTACGCCCGAAATCCCCGTCAACGTCGCGGTCGAGATCTCTTGCGTCGATCCTTATCCTCAGTATTGATTGTCATCACCGCCTTCTCGAGCTGCTTTCCCTCGCCTCCCTCTCACGGCTAGCAGTCTAGCTCTCGCATCCACCCGGGGATCTCACCCTTCCTCCTCTACCTGTCACCCTACGCCGCATCCGCCTCGAAGACTCCAACGAGCAGCTCCTAAGCCGTCTCCCCGCGCCGTGATCCACCTTCGGCCTCGCCGATGGGTGGGGTCGCTCGTCGGTTTACGACGGACTCCTGAAACTGCTCGTTCGTCCCGCTCGCGGCTGGTCCTTCCTTCAATCCGTCCGCCATCTCTCCCTACTCATATTACCTGCTCTATGGCATACGTCTCGCCGCTACGGATTCAGATTCTCGCTTCAGATATAATCTTATATTCACTCCTGATCGTGCACGGTTTGGCCTTCAACGGAAGGAAAGGGCGAGCCCCCACTATCACCTCTCAGACATGTGAACCGCAGTCGTACTTACATCTACGTGCTGTTTTTTCGCCTTGTCTGTGTCCACGAACGGAACACCTTGCTCTTTCCTTCCCGCACAGTCTGTCACTGCTTCCGCACCCTTCACCTCACGCGTCTCGCTCGTATGCTTTCAGCTTATCACTCTTTTATCTCCTTAGGAAGGGTACGAGAGGGCGTCGACGCCCATACTCATACCTCGTCTGGTTCTTCGAACACTCATCAAGACCGAGAAGTGTCCATTAGCACTAGAAAGACGCTCTCTCGCTCCCCTTCCGATTATCTCACTTTGGGCTACTCAATCTAGATGAATACGATATCCATTTCGACGTCATCCCTATACCCATCACTTCCCTGTTTCCCTTTCCCCTACCATACGCAAGCGAGCAAAGAGCAGACCGCGGCACAGATACTTTATCTTCTACACAAGCATCGAATACGCAGCTCGTTGCAATCAGATGTCGGAGATATCGGTGATGTGCCTGATTAGTCTGCTCTTTTCGTCTGTTTGGAGTGGGAGGCTCAGCGTATCTCTCCTGTGTTTCCAACCCCCTTCTGACGATGCCCAAAGAAAGATCTTTTCATCAGAATGATTGTTTTACCTCACTATGAGCCTCTTCCCTGATTTATTTGGCGCCTTGTTCAGAAGCCGTACCGAAACCGATTCGAATGCCGGTTGGCACTCAAGCATGGCGTTGTACCAACTTGCAGTTCTAATTTGTCCCCGGGGTGCAGATAAATATCCAACGCTGACTCCTTCTCAGAAGAACCCTCTCTTCTCCCCACCGTCTCACAAAGTAAGCACCCAAGGATCTCGAACGAGACGAAATAATACTGCACCTTCAGATGCCCCTCTTGGACGTTTCAACGGGGAAGTTCATGGGTAGAATCCTCCGTAATTCTGCCTCCAGTAAGCTGTCGAGGGCAGTTTCATTCTTCTCTGATCTCTGGAGCAACCCTACGCTGCATGAGTAGCTCTCGGCGTCTCTCTGAGCTTGAGTCAGTTTCTCGCACCTTCCTAGAGAGTGCATCGGTGCCCTCTTTATGCACGGGGAGATGGTGGGATTAGATCCTACCGGTACCTACGACGGAAGTGCGTCCGTTGAATTCCTCGATAATTAAATTTGTCTATAATCCGACTACGGTAGGCCTGCCGTTCGTTTAGTATTCGAGTTGTTTGAGACGACCCGTCCCAATCTTTCATCTGTTTTACCAAGCAAGGCGTTATCGTGCGATTATCTTATCTCATCTTTCGGCGGTCAGGCGGCACAGCCAAAATGGACACACAATCAGCGCACAAACGTTTCTTGCTCTCTACGACGACCACGACGGCGATGACCTTCCTCAATCCTCGATGGCTAGCTTTCCCGCCTCTCATCTTCGTGGAAACACGAACGGTGCATTCAAATGGCGCAGACGCGATCCCCTCTGGCCTGTTAAGTACGTGCCCTTCACCACACACCAGCCCGCTCACGCATACATCGACTTCCACTCGCGCTCACGACTTCGCTCTTGTTTATTTATCAGGCATTCAGTTGAATAGGCCGGAATACGTCGGATGGCTGAAGTTACGGAAGATCAGATGAGTGTGACTCATTCGGTGTGTTATCAATAATACCATCCCACCCCGTTTGCGTTTCTGACGACGACAACGAAGCAGCGCCAGCTCTTATGACATGCCCGCTGCCCCTCCGCATCAGCGACGTCGCTCTCCGCCCTACACCTTGTCTACTCTACTACCTTCGTTTCACCCGCACCGATACCTGGTCACCCATCTCGTGTCCGTACACACCTCGATGTCGACCTCCAGCTCAGGTCCGGGGTGGGCGTTCGGGAATTCGAAGCAGAACAGGCGTAGTGCACGGTTCCTAAATCGCCCCCTGGCACCTGTACCGCAACTCCATTGTCCGCATCGACTTCAGAGCCCAGCTGCGACTTACGACATCCTACCCTAGCTCCGCTGGACTATGGCTATGGCTTCCGCCAACCTTAGCCCACACATCTTCAGCGGTACCAGGGCCAGGGGTTCTTTTAACACCAACACGATGCCAATATTCGCCCTTCAAGCTTCAACCCTTCCGATTAACCATCCACCTGCTCGGATTCGGACCCAAGGCATTCGGTGGATTTGACGTCCCACTGGGCCGGACGAGCCCGGGATATGTGGGTTAGGAGGTATGGGTTCTGCGTTGGCGTAGGCCACCAAGAGGAGGAGAGGATCGTGTGTGCATGGTGGGATAGGTGAGTTTCTTTTCTTTGTCTCGTGGTTAGTTCTTCTTGAGGCGGGTGTTGTGTTTCCATTCTCTTCGTTCATCCGTTCTTGAGGAACATGTGGATTTCGTTCCTGCCTCCACAGACGTTCACACTTTCACTTCCGTGCTCTTGTTCTCTCGCTCATCACTATCCCGATGAAACACTTCCAGTCTCATTTGGACGCTGGGTGCCGCGTTCGAGTTGTTCCTTCGTGCTCTCCGTTGGTGTTCATTGATCCTCGCGTTTCCGTCTCCTCTTTCGAAACTTTTACGCTCTATGCTGTACATTTCGTCATTTCGTCCTCAGCTACCCTTTTCGAGTTCTGCTTAGTCGTTCGGCGTTTGGAGTTTCTGCTCTGCATGCTAGACTCCACACCGCTCGCTGATCTTTGACGACGACCGTCCGTTTCTTCGTCTGGGACCGCAGTGCATCGTGATGCCGCAGCACTTCGCGAGCCACCCGGTTTTGCATGTCCCGTGTGCCATTTTTGCTGGCGAATGGTCGTTACAAATCTCTCCCTCTCTTCACTATCTGCGCCTGGACCGTTAGGGCATTTCTGGCTTCACCTCGCCCGACGCTCGACGGTGTACGTTTACCGGCCTCGGGCCTTCTCTTTACCAGCCTCTGGCCTTCTCTTTTTTTGGGCGTTGTACGCTGCTGCTGTTGGCTTTGTGAATCCCTGCAAGGATCTACCCTGTTCGAGATCGCTTCGGGAGTCCGTTTCCAACATTTATTTCTTATGTTTCCAGCCGTATATCATTTTGTGGTCGTCGAGGTCCACCTCCGTTGACCTCCACTCTGTCCTTCTCACTGGCATTAGCGTTTTAATTTTCGTTGTTCTGCGCTAAGTTATATTCGCTGCTTCCCATACCAAGGAAACCGTGCTTGTGTTCCATTGCACACGTTCATCCCCGTTCGTAGTCTTTCTACCCCCGTTCGTAGCCTTTCTTTTCCCTCTGGCTCGTGCTCTTGAGCCGCATCTCGTTCCACGTTCGACTTTGTTGGCTGCAAGGAGGTGCGGTACCCGATGTATCTGCAGTATCTGTGCTGTATCCGACCTATCCAACGCCGTTTGTGGACATTCTTCGGTGCCTAGCCTAGCCCATTCATCATTAGCGCTTTCGAGGTTCGAGGGTTTTCTTCCCATTTCCAACTTTTTCGTTCGTTCACATCTGTCCTTCCGTCCTTCTCTTTTTGACCGAGTTTTGCTCGCGTCGACTG